>WBMV01003259.1:164238-187741 GCA_013396655.1 Campylorhamphus procurvoides | reverse complement strand
AATTTTTTCTGTATAACAGCCCAAGTGGAACAACATTTTTGTTATTGAATTTCAAAGAAAGTTAATGACCCAAATTATGTCCAGGATGGAAAATTTCTATGACTAAAGTAAATTCTCTTATGATCCATAAACAGCAGTCCAAAGTGAGACCCTTTAAGCTTTCCTGCACCACAGAGGGCTGTGACCAGCAAGCTCCCTCTGAGTGGGACAGCTCTCAGGGCTGGAGAGCTCTCAAGTTTGCTACATTGCTACACTGCTCCCAATCACAGAGCTTGGACTGATGCCCCCACTCCTCAAGGCTCAACCCTTTGCCTGTTGAGAAGATGCAAGGTCATCCAATGTGAGCACTTCACTGAATTGGAGGGGAATTTCTCACAAGTATCTGCCTGGTACATTCTCTTTAGGTCTGTGTGTGTGAGAGTGTGAATATGCCGCTGCAAATTTACTGTGAATGTCGCTCTCTGATTCTTAAGTATGTTAGATTCATATGTGAATTAGGCCTACCGTTATGCTTATAGTAAATTCTATAGAATCTGTTGTTAAATTGTTTAGCTCCAGTTACTGATTCCGTGCTGTTAAGCTTAAATGCTGTTTAAACCTTTAGGTCTGAACTGTTGGTCAAGTCCCAGGTGAAGTTTGGCAAGAGGGTCCACCCTATACCTTGTGACTCAATGGGAAGGTCTCCCTTGTTCCTTTTCTTCCTTTACCTTTCCCATCCTTACACTTCTTCCATCCCCAGCCTCCATGTGGATCAGTTTATTTGATTTTAGTTTTAGATTTCTTGATTTTAGATGTTAGTCCTATTTTTCTCTCTGTTCTTTAACTATCTGATAGGCAGTAGAATGAATCTTGCCAACCATATTTGTTGTGCTTTCACTTTTGTATTAAACCTGCTTTTGCTAGGTAACAGGATTATTTGTGTACCCCAAACCAGTGACTTTCACTGCTTATAAGTATTCAATCTACACATAAAATTTTAACCATATTTCCTGAAATGTGTCAGATTTCAGTACCTTCAATTTTTTGGCATTCTGACTGTTAAGACAGTATGTTGTGGCTTATTATTTGGAATTCTGTAGCAATCAGAGGCCTGTAGACTTTTACTGACTTTCATAAAATTACAGAGTCATAGAATGACCTGGATTGGAAGGGATGTTAAAGATTGCCTAATTTCAACCCCCTAATTCCACCCCCCCCAATTCCAATCCCTCTAATTGCAACACCTTCCACTAGACCAGATTACTCAAAGCTCCATCCAATTTAGCCTTGAACACTTCCAGGGATGGAACAGCCACAACTTCCCTGGGAAACCTGCTCCAGTGTTTGACCACCTTCACAATAAAGAATTTCTTCCTAATATCGGTCCAAACCTACTCTCAGTTTAAAGCTGTTCCCCCTTGTCCTAGCACTGCATAGCTTTGTAAAAGGCACCTTTCATCTCTTTTGTGGACTCTTTGGGTACTGGAAGGCTGCTAGAAGCTCTCTCTGGAGCCTTCTCTTCACCACGCTAAACACCCACAACTCTCTCAGCCTTTCCTCATAGTAGAGTTGCTCCAGCCCTCTGATCATTTTGGTAGCCCTCCTCTGGACTCTCTCCAATAGCTCCACATCCTTCTTGTATTGAGAGCACCAGAGCTGGATGCAGCACTGCAGGTGAGGTCTCACCAGAGTGGAGTAGAATCCCCTCCCTCGACCTGCTGGCCACTCTTCTCTTTATGCAGCCGGGGATATGATTCTCCACATCTAGTTCAGTAGTTTACTTTGTGTGAAAGATAAATAATTTTTCTGTATAACACAAAGTGTAAGCAGCTCACTAAACATTCCATTGCATTTCTCTTTCCTACCAAAAGGTGCTGATTAAACAAAATGTACATGAACTCTAAGGCAGATTCATATTTGTTTTTTTTCCCCTCCAAAGAACCAGGGATATTAATTAATAGCTTTATTGTGAAATATGTCATCTTAAACAAGCTCTACCATCAATCTGAAGACTGTTACCAAATAAATTTTCCTTTAACAGACCAAACAATAGAATCTGTAAATGGAAAGTGGGAGATACAGAAAACTGGATGATAAAATATAACTGTAAGAAAACTGATTGCAAACATTATTTTTATAACTCATTATGAGATAAATGCACCAAACCCATGCAGTTCACAGTGACTTGCTGCATCTACTTAGTGTATTAGAAGTACAAATTTAAAAGAGGTTGATTCATACCTGATTATCACAACTCACTTGTAAAATATGGTAGGAAAAACAAATTAATCAAACATGTATTAACACGAAAATCATTCACCAGTAATAATTTAAATATTTAGTAGAACTTATATTAATTAATTTCAGTGAGGATGAAGATAAAAATCCTACTACCTATAATTTTTCCAGGACCTTAAATGAGCAGGCCTTCCAAAGCTATGATGCAGTGGATGTGCTTTGAGATTGATGAGAAGCAAACCATGTAGAGCTTGTAGCTGCACAGTGTGATAATTTGTACACTTTTACATAAAATAACCATATTTGACTCAAAGAAGAGACATGAGAGAGAGCTCATTCTCATACTGTAGTATTGCTTTATTGGGGTTAGGGTGTTATTTGCTTCTTTTTGTGTACCTTTATATACCATTATAGGCCAAGTGGTCTTGATTCCCCCATCAACCTATTTTCCTTATTCCTCAGAAGATACATTCTATCCCTCTTTACCTACTGTACAAGAGAAATATTCTCCCATTTCTGTATTTGTTCATGTAGTATTAATGTCAGAATAAGGCTACTAGGGCTAATATTTAGTTCTGATGTTTTCTGGAGCTGGATGGGCCACCTTAATAAACTGCTGTTACTGACTGGCTGTAGTTCCTTTCTAAGGAAGGTGTTGAACTACAGAAAAAGTTTCAGTAGGTGTGAGGTGATTCTCTTGATCTGTTTATATCTTCAGTCACAATTTGGAAGATCAAGTGTTTTATACATATGAAATAATTCTATCACTCCATAGTTGTTATCACAGCTGTGGATTTTTTGATCATTATGTTTATACCACACTATTGAATTTTTAAAGGCAAATTAGACTTTTTAACAAGTAAAACGTTGTAAGCTGCATATTTTGCTGGTTGTAACTGTTTAAAAACTCAGTTGAATGCCCACGTTGTCCATAAACTTTGCTGTTTTAATATTTCTGTATGTGGGAATGTTATTGACCAGATTTACTCTCTTTAATTAACCCCCACTTTCCCATTAAACTAAAGTTCCAACAAAATGCCAAGAGATCTTTGTCAGCATATGTGGGATTTTACTTAAAAATGCACTAACAACAATGTCCTAAGCAGTCTTTTACAGTGACATGAGAACTGCACCATAAAGATTCTGACAAGGCAGTTTATTAACATTTTGAAGTCTTGCATTATACTTCTCTGTTTTTCTCAGTTGTCATACATTATTTTTTTAGTATGTGGAACTATAGAAATCAGGACCACTTAGCAAATTTGTGTTCCAAGTAATGAGGGATGAATAAGAAGTAGACACATGTTGCTCCAACTTTCAGTTTTGCTACTGCGCACAAGAGAATGTGTATCTAGTCCTATGGTGTGTTTTCTGTGCTATGAAAAGTACCAAAATTCTAAATTAAGGAAAAACACATTCAACATCTGAATGAATGGACTCCATTGATGTTACTGGTCTCATTACAAAATCCATTTTGAAAAACATCTTTCTGGAAAACAGAACAAATCAGAACACAAGTTATATTCTTTTAATAAAAATTTTCTCTCCAGCTGAAAGCAGAAATCTCCAAATACTAAGCATTCTATTTTCTTCCCTGGGAGACAAGAAAATGAAGATAGGAGATACTGAACGTCTCCCTTCTCTGTCCATAAAGATTTTCTGAAAGGGTCCTTTCCATTCTGTTTAGCAAGGAGCCAGACTCAGAATTTCCCTTTGACTATTCAAATGTGACCAGAAGTATTCATTTCTGTAATATTTCTGACATCATCTGATTTATTTTCATTTTATTATAATCTCTCACCCTGTAGATTGTCAGATTATGTACCATTACTAATATGTCAAAAGACAATGTAAAACAGTAATGAAAAAAGCAAATGTAAATACTTTTTTAGAATGTATATTGGATTTTCCCCCTGAAATATCTTTTTCATTTTGGAGAAATCTTATTGTGGGGAATATATTTTTTCCTCAAATGCCCCCCAAAGTGTTTTTCTGAACAAGTATTTTCAATCATTATCTGTTTTGATTAATATTTGGGGTCAATATTTTTCAACAAGTATAATGAAAAATGTTAAAGTTACAAATTCAAGTACAGCAGGTTTAGGGAAATCCAATTTCCACAGTCTGTATTATATCATGTTTCAATAAAGTACCTACAAATTATTTTCTATATAGTTCTGTCCTCATTCACTTGATGCAGTGGCCTTTCTGTTCATTGCCTCCAAATGCCACCCATCAGCCAGGCAATTTTCCAGTGTGGCATCTGGTGTCCTGATTTTGGCAGAGGCTGCTTTTCAGAATCTCTCTTCTACATCCAAATAGGAGTTTATGGAGGTGAAGTGCAAAAACGTGGCTTACTATGTTTCTTTTGTACAACTCTGTTCCAGTCCATAGGAAGCCACACTTTGGGGAGTAAGTCAGTCTCACCTCTTCATGTTACTCTGAGCTCAACTGACCAGATTTAAACAGGAGCACTTAGGCATTGGAAATGACTGAAATCATGTCTTCCTACAATCCCTTCTAAGCTATGGACAGTATGGAAATTTAGGAGTTTTCAAAGAGTTTCTTTTTTGAAAAATTACATACCAGCATATTTGATAGAAAGTATTGCTGCAAAATATTAGTTTTACCACAGAAAATACTAGTTCACCAAAATACTTTTATTTTATATTGCCTTTGTCATGGACAGAAAAAAAATCTTTGTGTGTCACAGACAAGGCCAAGATCCATGGAATAGCAGTTTTCACATTAAACCTGTATATTTTTTCTCTCAACTCTAAGCATCTCTCAGACATAACTTTTATTTCCAACTGTGATTCCCAGAAATGCATTGACTCTGTCTACATACACTTAGTATAAATCTAGATGAACAGAGCAGTATTCAGATATATGAAAATTGGGTGTGCAGGTATTGGGAGCAGTCCCACTGAAGAACAGCACTCTGGACATAAATGTATGTCTCAAAACCCCCACAAACTGCCAAATGACACCAGTTGTTTACCTATTAATAGGTGAACAGAACAATTCCAGTGCTTACAATTAGGTATCTAGCAGCATTTTAGATATCCTAAGGTATCCTGCCATTCCAAGATGCCCTTCTGCAGATCTTCTATAGATCCTCTGTCACATACAGCAGCTCTAAGCAAGTGTTTCAGGTATTCTATGATCTAGAACAGCTCTACATAGATGTGTTTATGTGTTTGAATTGTTTTGCTACAATTAGACATCTAAATTTAGTTGTATGCAGCGTGGTACTGAAAGACATCATGGGGTATTCAGTTCTATGCTGGTGTAGTTTCAGCTCACCTGGGCTATTTAAGAACTTCCTCTCAGGATAAGTTATAATTGAATGAATAAAAGCTGAATTGCTTATTACAGTATACATACCACATGCATGTATACATACCACATACATATATACATATGTACAGCTACAATTTATTGCATTCTCTGCAGTCTCTTATTGCTAAAACTGATTTCAGTCTCACACTCAGTTTTGTAACAACCAGTACCCAGATGTGTGCAAGTCCCCCAAGCAATTAGTCAGGAAAATGCCCTTGTCTGGGCAGGGCTGTTCAGGGCTGATGCAGTACCATGGAGGATGAGGTGGCATCAGCTTTTGAGCCCCTCCCAACACTTCTTGGGTTCTGTTAAGGATTGTGCTTGGTTTGGGTGTGTCTCATTGAAATCAACCAGGGGATGACAGTGGTTAATCTCTATACCTTGTCCCACCTCTGTGAATTGCCAGGATTTAAACAGTGTCTCTATTTTAGATTTGGTTGTCCTGAGAATTTGCAGGTAGATTTGTGGGTGTCAGCAAGACACATAATTTTTGTAGCCCTTGTCCATTCACATCAATATAGAGATTTTTACTACAATTTTGCAGAGACCTAGAAGATTCCTGGACTTCTGTTTTCTTTTCCATAGTAGACCATTCAGTATGTACAGGTAAAAAATGACATCTACTATCTTATGATATTCATAACTTTTCCTCTCAAAAGTCTCCCAAGCTTCTGGTGTATTTCAGCAATATATTGTCATAAACTTTCCACTTTCCACTTTCCTGGCCTGGAATTGCAAATGAAGATTACAGTGCAATTCTTTCTCTGCAATCATTTTTGTCTTTAAATTCTAACCTAATGCACTCCTCATATGCTATCTGTCGGTTTTATTGGATTCTGATGAGCTTTATGATGCGCCTTCCCACTTTCTCATTCTCTATTATTCGCCTTGCATTATCCATTTTTATCCAAGACAAACTGGAAAAAGTCCTTGCAAAGTAGCAGAAGAGTCTCATGTCATTGCTAGGACTGACACGGTCTTGCTATACACTGTCATACTTTCACTGACTGTCCTGCTGAATATTTATTAAGGGCTTCCTCTCAGGCTAATCTGAACTCTAGTGGTTATAACAGAGATGGCAAGTTGTGCAAGAACTAGACTCAGATTTTGAATAAGTTCATCTCAGTAAGAGGAAACTTATTTTTGGTATGATTCCATTACAACATATGTGTCTGACACTGTTAAATGCTGATACACAATTAAAAAAAAACAACAAAAAAAGGAAATTTGTATCATCAGTTTCACAATCTGTTATCAAACAACAGGAGGAAAAAATAGAAGAAAAAAAGAATGTGTTGAAATACTTTATATTCAAGACACTAAGTTGTTTTGGAAAGTTGTTCCAGAACCACTGGAATGATGATGAAATTCTGTTGGTAAAAGTGTAAGAATGGAGATTTGAAAGACAAGTCACTAGAATCCAGCCTCTTCAGGGCTCTCTATAGGCTTGGCCTGTTGCCTCCTATGACAAGACAACACATTCACTGACATCCTCTCTGACAAGACATCCAGTTTCAGATACTGTGGTTCACAGAAAGGTAAAGTACAGTTGAAATGTGTTCCTAATGACTCTGTGTGACCCTTGGACATCTGTGTTCCTGCAGCCTAGACGAATGCCAGCAAGGCCAAAAGGGGGTGGAGAGGGACCATGAGGTGGCGGCAGCCCTCAGGTGAGAGGTTGCCCCTGCAGGGATCTCTGGTGCTGCACATAGATGTCTGTCTGTCCACGGGCCTGGACTGTGGAGTTTGCCCATCCCCAAGCATATTAACAAATCAAGAGATACAACCGCTTCCCTGGGGAGCCATGGGTCAGGACTTAGTCTTGGAGGCAGCACAGGACACAGTGGTCTTCTCCCTCCTGAGTCAGCTGCTTAAGACTGTTGAAACTCTATATGGAACACTGATCTGAGCAAAAGGAAAGCTACATGGCTCTGCCGTGCCTCTGCCATGCCATGCCTCTGCCATGGCATCAGAGATACCTGTGCAGTTCCCGTTCCCCTCCTCCATGTTTTCCTCAAAATGACATCTGACTCATGGGCTCACCAGACAGGTCTTCTGTTTTGCCTGCTCAATCCCTTTGAGGATTTCCTTGTCCTCATGTACATGTCCTACTGGATTCGCATTTTGTCCTGGTTTCTCATGTATGCATGATGCTGTCTCAGAAGTGTTCTGTGGATGTACTCCTGGGGCAGATGTGGTCTCTTTGTTTTCAGTTTGCAGCAGGCAGCTAATCTGAGGCTCCTCAGAGATCACATGGGCATGACAGGTTCAACAGGGCCACTCATTGGGGGCAGCCCCATGTGTGTCATGGGCAGCAGCAAGAGTGTCTTGCAGAGGTTTCCCCCAGAATGGAGGAGCAGCCCTCACTGGGTGCCCAAGTGACATGCTAACCAGTACAGGACAGTGCATGTGTGGGCTGCATGCACTGCCTATGTGTGACTTCCAAGAAAGCTCATCATGCAGAAGTGAATGGGTCTGTGAATTGTGGTATGAAAGTACAGAAGTGTGACAAGCAGGTCACAGCAGCCTTTGGGGTCTGACAGCCAGAAAATTAAGAAACTGGAAAGTGTCTTAATACCTGCTGATGCTCCCGTCATGCTGGGTAAGAAGGTATATCTACAATGGTAAAGCATGGTAGGAATTTTGACTCCAAGACATAGCAGAGATGCAAGAGGAAATGGTATATGAAGTCACAATTAATAACATCCACATAGTGGATCCATTGTGAAACATATTTTGAAGTAATTTATGAAGCAAAGGGACAAAAATCTTCCTCACGCCTACCTGGTGGTCAAAATGCTGATAAACTGTTCTTTCTCTGATGTAAGCACCCATAATACACGAGTATTGCTACATTTTATTATTATAAGTGGCAAACCTGCATAGACTTTTCAACTGAACTATTTTAGGGCTGCACAATGTTCAATTGGTTACAGACTAAAATTATTTGTGATTTTAATTCAAAAACATTGTCAGACTGATAAAATGTCTGCTCTTTGCAAATAATCTTCCTAGTGGTAGATTGCAATTCTCAGCAAGGTCTGTCTGTGTCAATTCATAAAACAATCTCAGGTAGGCAGAGTGGAACAAAATGAGTACTTTCTGTAGGTGAATTAATTTCCCTTGTGGTTAGTGGGCAGTTTTGTGTGGACAATGGAAATTTTGCACATATATTTTTTTTCTTTAAAACCATATCTGCAACTAGCACACGTCCCACAGAAGGAAAATTTAGAATGTTTTCTCAGTTCAAGTCAGTAAACAAGTATTTTGTACTGATGAGATTTAGCATGGAATTATGGGAGCACAGAGATACCATAAACCAGCTCAGCTGGCTGTCAGACATCTGTTTATGTAATAAAAGACCAAGGCAATGAATGGAACTTTGGATGATTAATGGAACTTTGTAAACAAAAAATTTGGAGTGGTTATATAGCATCTATGTAACTGACTATTACTTTCTCAATCCTCAGCTGAAAATGTATTTTGCACTTCTGAGGTACAATAATTTCTTTAAAAAGATTTTAGTATTTAAAAAAAAAAATCACAGATCAGGACTGGAGCAGATTTATGTTAGACTGAGTTACATTTGTCTACCTGCCTATACACAGAAAAACTGTGGTGAAATTAGCCATATAAATAATATCTACAACAAGAGAAACAGTAGTAAATGTGTTAAACTGTGAGGCTTAATCTGCATGGGATTCAGTGCTTGCTCAAACTGAGAATTTTCTGCTTCTAGGATGCCAGTTTAACTGTTTCATGGCAGGTTTTCTGATACCCAGCATAAACTGTTTAGAGACTGCCTGTTCTCTTTCTAGACAGAGGTATTGTATTTTGTTGAGTATTTGAAATTGGCAGGATTTGTGAGGAATAGAAAATAAAGCATGTTGCCTACATCATTAAAACCAGTGTCTGGCTCTACCTGTCTGTACATGGTTCTCTGAAACTAAGAAGAACAGAAAACACTGTCTAGCAAAGCTTGGATGGGCTATTACTGACCTCATGTCTAGAATCTCTCAGCTTCTCGTCCTGCTGACCGTGACTTTAACTTGAGCCCTAAAGATTCCTCCCCCTAATTTTGTTATAAATCATGCTTGCTTTACACATGAGCTAGCTAAGGACTCTTAAAGCTGTTTTTTAAATCAGCCTGATATAACCTTTTTCACTTAGGGGAGCTTATTTCAGGCCTGTTGGTCAACACAGAAGCAAAATGTCAGTGAAAGAAAAAGCTGTGTAAAAGAAACCCTAATTGGATTAATTTCTATTGAATAGAAATAAAAATACAGGAAAAGGGCAAGAAAAGCAGAAGCAGTATTTGGAAAGACATAAGAAGAATAGCAAAATAGTAAAATTCAGGATTTCTCTTCGTGAAGGCAACAAAAACATTGTTATTGAGGTACAAGTGTATGGGTTACAATGAAAGGGCAGTAGACAAGCAACGTATAAGCCTTATGGCAATTTAGCAATTATGTGGTTAATGAAAGATATGGAAAATAAGCATTTAGGCACATAATGCTCAATCAATCAGTCAGGCAATTAAGCAATAATATGCAATGTCTTATGGCTCCTACCAGTTCCATTAAATTTAGGTAGAAAGAATCTTAAGTTTTCTTTACATAGTAAAGTGTTGAGCCACCAGTTCAGTGCTCGTTAGGAATTAAATGTTAAAGAAGCGAAGACAACCCATGATCCTTTAAAAGTAAGACTCATTTACAGTAAATGAAACAAACAGAATTAGATCCTAACAGCCGGTTCAGTTTAGATGAGTTCCCTCCATTTGTAAACAACACATTGCTGGGATTAGGATGGTGAAACATGAGGTAGCTTTTGAGAAATGGTAAAACTCATGTCATGGTTTCATTTTACAAACATTGTGCGCACTACCAGAAAGTATGAGGGAAAAAGGAAAAGCTGTCTGTCTGAAAGGCTGAAATTTCTCAGATGGATGTGACTGCTGATCAAGCCTAATGAATAATAGCAGTGAATATGATGATAAATATGAGAGAAGATTGCACTTAACATAAAAGGACTTTCAAAAAATTTCAACAGACATTCTGATGTAATATTTATTTTCCTTCTTAGTTCATATTTAATGGCCTAGTGGGAAATATTGGAAAATGGTTTATTTAGAAATTATTAGTCCAATTAGCCTTAAATATGGCTTCTGTCTTGTCCATAGTGTTGTTATTTTTTAATTACTTGGGAATTAGCTTTGGAAAATGCCATACTGTCAATTAGCTCCTTAATTGCTTTTATTTTTTTCAATATCACCTGTAAATATTGTGAATACCTAAAACGTATATAGAATAAAAAGTATTTGAGATCTAAATTAGTAAGAGTAAAAAATGAGACTCTCCTAAACAACTTTTTTCATGTAACATGGTGTTAGATAGCATTTCTACTGTTGGTAACAGGTTGACATAATTCATTATCAATCACTCAGTAAGCCTGCGTCATCTGGAATTACCTTCACTAAGTCACAAATCACATGTAGTGATTTGATAACAAACCTAGTATGTTTTTATTTCAAACTAAACTCTTTGTGAAAAATAATCTTGTGAGTGTGTGGTGGTGTCACAATAGGTGCTCCAAGTCATGTGGCTTAGATAAAATGGAACTGGTAGTTCAAACTTAGTACTTTACTTACAAATAAGATAAACTCCAAACATCTTTCTGTTTCTGCAGGTTACAGTGGATAGGCAAGTGCATAGGGAAAACATATGGGGTTCAAACATATGGATTGCTTAAAAATTGCAACAATGAAACAAAATAACAGTAATTAGCACAAACTGGGAAGACAACTGGCCCAGGTGTATCCTTGCAGGAAAACAATCCCAAAGAAACATTGAGTAACTGGCATAAAATAATTATAGTCCTCAAATTTATCCTGGTTGTTTCTGTTTCAAGGACAGGACTACTAACCTGGACTCCAATAGTATTTTGTTCATTTTGCACATGTGCACATATGGCTGGCATATTTTGCATATATTTTGAGGCAGTGAGTTCTTTGTCCAAACATTAATCTCAAAGGTTTGAAGGGCACAGAGGATGTGCTCTGATTCCAGCTGTCACTGCCCAACCACTTATTTGGCTTTATAAAATCAAACCCTTAGCACAGTCTAATAAAGGAAAAAATCTGTAGAGCACCTTTTTTCCCAAATTTCAAGCAAATTGTTCTAGTGAAATTTTAGCTTAGTATTTTGAAGCTCAGACATATGCATAGGTGGAATTGAATTTTTTAATATATGGAAAAACTGATTTCTAAAGCACAAATATTCAATCAAGGCACACTGTATCAGAAAGAGAAGGCAAGATATTTTGTTAATGAAAACACAATTGGAGCTGATTGAAGAGGAAACTTAGAACAGCAGCAGTGCAAGAATATGCTGTGAAAAACTCCTTCTTAAGTTCAAAGTAAATCGCAGTAATGCATTGTGGCAATAAAACACCATCCTTCTGGTTCTCTCAAAGCATTCTGAACCCTTAAGGAACTTCAAGGCACATCTGTGTTGGCCCAGCATGATACTCCATGGTCCTCCCACAGAGATGTCCAAGTGAGTGCAGTTCTGGACAGGCTCAGTGTGTTAAATTGGAAAAGCCATGCAACTGCAGTAGCATGGCCAGACTGTTCTGCTGATTAGTTTGGTGTCCCAGCGGAGATAATTAGCTCCACACTGATGCAACTTTACTGTACTTCTGTCATTAGAACTTTGTTAGTCACTAGCTCAGATTTCTCCTCAGATATCCAATTTATGGCACAGAACCCACTCTTAATTTCTCTAGTCTCTGGACAAAACTTTTGCCAAAGTAATTGGAAAGCCAAGGAACAGAAGTGGGAAGGATCTCACTTAGAGGCAACAAAGACAGGTCCTTAAACATGTGAGAGTTTTAGTGACTTCTGTGATGTGCAGAGAATCCACACTTCAAGCCTGTCATGACTGTGAGCTTAGAACTATACATTTTTATAGATATGTTTAATTTTATGGAAAAGTTTAAAAGACTAGAACAACAACTGAGGAGAGAAGCAAAAAATGAAAAATGCCTTTTTTTTTTTTCTTTTGTTCAGGGAACCAGGAAAAATTATCTGTAATACACACAGATTGTTTCTGCAATATGCTAATATCTTCGTTGTGAATAGGTGTTTCTGAGGAGGCAAACAAGTTTTAGATCAGTTTCTTTAATCTTTAACAATTTCATATCTTAAGGGATTTTCTAACATTTGAAAAAAGTATGTGTGCCCTCCATTTCAAATATATCTTCATTCATGGAGATGCAGTGCCAAAATAATTGCAGACATCAATATTCATCCAATATAATGTCTAAATAGAAAAGGGCCTACAAACATTTTGCATGAGATGTGTATTACTTTCCTGTGCTTTTTGTAATGTGCTAACCTTTATTTGTAAATGCAAAATGCTATTTATAAGGCTTATGAGTGCTTGTTGTTAATGACTAATCTTTACTAGATAATAGTCAACATTATTAGATATAAAGACTATTCTGGGCTGCATTAGGAGTGTTGTCAGAATGTTGAGGTGGGTGATTCTCTCTGCCGAGAATTGGTTAGAGGCACCTGGAATACTGGATCCAGTGGCGGATTCTCCAGCACAAAGCAGGTATGGAGCTGAGGGAGAGAGGCTTTTCTGCCTATTGGGAAATTAGGGGTTTAGGCTCATTTTTATCTTGCAAGTTGTTTAGGAGCATATTTTTCAGAAAAACTGAAGTATGAATTTCCCCATTAAAAGATACTTAATAGGGCTTGTTTTTTTATGGGTTTTAGTTGTTTGGTTTGGTTTGGTTTAGGTTGTGGTTTGGGTTTGGGGTTTTTTTGTTTTGTTTTTTTTTGTTTTGGTTTTTTATAATACCAAAGAACAGAGAGCCACTGTTTCTTTACACATTTCTTTTTACTGTGTGCTCACAATAATTACATCCATATAACCAAATTCCATAATGTAAACCACAAAGACAACAGTTAATAAGAAAATACCTGTTATTAATCTTCTAGCATCCATAAAATATAAATTATGTGTTTTCCTTGTCAAAAGAGTTGCCAGAGATCAATGTTTTAACTTTCTGAAAATGTGATTAATTATGTAGGATTTACAGAAAATATTTATTATTGGTCTAATTGGAAAAATGAAGCAGGTTTTTTTTTTTTTGGCCTGGGCTGATACTAAATATTATCTCTTTGTAAAATCATCTCCTATCCTTTAATTGCTTCATTGACTGCAATTTAAAATCTGCAGAAAGTATAAATAGGCCAAATGAGATATGTAAGGTTTCATTTGTGTATTTATTTTAATTGTTATGCAGTTCTGTTCTCCTACTGAATGATTAATGATAACACTTTGAATGTCTCAGATAAATAATGCAGTAAGAGTAGAAAATGTTTAACTAATATTTAGTCATTATCCCTTACTGCACATTCAGGTAGGTAAGAAACAGTTGTTTGGGTTTTGTTGGTTTTGGGTTTTTTTTTCAATTTTAATTGGAATGCCTAAATCTGAAATGCTGGTCTAGGTATCATTTTAGAAATCTGCCACTTGAATGGTATAATGACATTTGATTTTGAGAAATTCAGGAGTGCCATAAGCACGTGAAGCACGATTTCCAGTCATTAAATGTTACTACTTCTCTAAACATGCTCCTGAGATGCTGATGTTTGACATTAAGATAGTACTGTACATGTGTGTGGCTGTAGGGAGAGTAGTTTCCTATTTTTCCATTGCAAAAGGGTTGGTTTGATGCAGGGATAGCTTGGCTGACAGAAATGAACTCAGTGACTGCAGGGCATCTTACTGCTTCTCCCTATATCCCTTCCCGTCTCTTGTCCTACACTGTCAGTACATATGTGTTGCAGTCTGCCGAGGGTTAAAGGAAATGGTCCACACCAATGTGGTGCAGAAACAGGAGTGAACGTTTATTCAGGGGTGCATGAGACTTTTATGGGGCTCAGTTGGAGGGTTCTAGAACTCGGGAGGAGTTAGGGACGGAGCACGACAAAAAAGGGAAAGTCAGGGACGGGGCGCGACAAGAAAGGCGAAGGGAAGGAGGGGTTTCAATGAATAAGGGAGAACTGGGGGTGGTCAGCCTTATATAGTGGTGCTGCATTGCACCACTGGCTGACCGATGGGTGAAGATACAGAAAGCTTTTATAAAAAGACAGCAGCCTTGTGGCATGGGGTGATCAGCAGTTCGTCGGCTTGCATTCAGGTCTGGGACACATATGGTATTACTGCTATTGCAAGTCACCATAACACTTAAATAAGGGAGGGTTTTTCTAGTTCAAATAGTGATAATATAAACTAAACATTAGGATAGCAATTTTGATTAGGAAGGACAGGAAGAGTTTGTTAGTAAAACAGAGTGGAAATTAAGCAAAATAAGGCTTCGATGCTAAATAAGAAATTTGAAAAGGGAATATGTTTCTTGGTATTTCAGACACTATCAAACATAAGGGGTTAGCAAGAGTCTAAGAAGCTTAAAATAAGAGGAAAATTAGGGAAGGGGTGAAAGAAATAAGGAGATACTGCATTAGACCTGCATGGGCACCTTGAACTCTTGAACAATCTCTTTAATTCCTTGACTTTACAGCAATTATTTCAGATAGTCTGAAAATACAGGGATATTAGTTACCTATGTTCATATTCATTAAGAGTCAATGGAACTAAAATATCCTGAAGCTTTCTGAAACTTTTTTTTAAAGAATATTTAGAGTAAATTGCATTCAGCTACAGGAAATATTCATGAAACTTTTTTTTTTTTTGAGGGTATGATACTAAATTTTTAAATTAATTTGGTTCAATGTGTGAAGAATTAACAGGTGTTTGTTCTGTGAAATAAAGATGTTTAGAGAACCACATTTTATCCACCAGTTTACAGTGGACGGAGATTGCTATATGCTTTACACAGAAAAACCATGCTTGTGGTCTCTCCCCATGGAAACTAAAATCTCATTTTGGAAGCGACATGGTATAGAACATTAAATACTAGTAGAGATGATTAGATAAAGCTACAAAAAGTTTACAATTAAAAAGGAAAGATGGAATTGCTAATAGAGAACACATAGAACAAATTTTGTTTGAGAAATCGATATATGAGGCCACACAATAAACCCATAAATGCTGGTTGTGAGCATTGAGTTACATTTCTGGTTTTTTAGCTTTTTCCTTTCTCACCTGAATATTCTGTGTGACTTGTCAAGCTTTGAGGGGAATATGGTATTAAATATATAGATTTGTTCAACATCTTACCCTAATTATATAAAACCAGATTGCACCATATGATTAACTCTGCTGGTTACAACTGTTCTCTTAAAAAAGCCATTAGCACCTCACAGTGATCAGAACACAAAGTATCTAGTTATTTCAAATGCAAAGAGGAGGGCCAAGTAATATGTTTGAAAATCTTATGAAACATTCACTCTTACACATATAGATATATGCCAAGTATGTGCATTTATATGTGTACCTACACATACATTTTATAGACTTAGTAGGGAGATTGCACACTTTGATGATGAAAACCTGTAGAATTAAGATAATTTAGATAGCTGTAATTCAAACCCCTCCATTGCACAATTTAAAGGGAGAAGTACTGTAACCTTAGCTGGCTTCTATTATGAGATTGTTTTAAGTCTTTGCCATTTTCTCTCTATGTACATTTATGTAAAAAAAAAAAAGAGTTTACAGCTTGGTGTAATATCTTGATTGTTCTACCAAGAGCTAGAAAGTTGTAAATGAACAGTAGCAATAGACTGAACAACTAGTGACAACTAGTGAAAACTGGTGAAAACTCTTGGCCTAAGATCAGACACAATTGCTGTTTTTCTTCACCACTTGGTACCTGCTGATCCAAGTGCTTATCTACAGTACTTTTGGAGAACACATCTTTAGTTCTGCTTCAAACATGGTTCAGGAGGACTTTACAGAGCTATTAATTTGCCTTCCCTTTTTCCGTTGGTCTGATTGCAGAGTTCAGGTCTTAATAGTGCTCTTGTTAGTAACTTCAGATCAAAATGGACAATACCTGCTTATAAAGTATTCTGGCCAAGAATCACTTAGTTATTTAAGTCACCCAAAATCTACCACCAGGTGTAGTGGTTTTTTTTAAAGTAACATAAACCATGGCTTGCAAGCTCTTACCAAATTATCCACACAAACATCCAGAGGATTAGCCCAGTTGTTTGAGTTATCTACTTAGGTACAAATAAGGAATTCTCTGTCGTTCTTATCTTTTGCGAAAAAAAATAAAAAATGAAAAGTCACTGTAATTGCTTTTACTCATAGACATCTGGCTCACACTAGGTAACTAATCTTACTCTTCATTTGTGTTCTCAATGTTAAACACCTTGCATTGTTCACAGAGTTTAGAACTAATATCTTTTCACTTCTCTGGAGATATTTGTTAGTCATCTTTCTTTGCTGCATATTGCCACTAACACCAGGTGTGTGTCTACAACAACTTGTTCCTGAGAGCTATCATGTTTGTTTACACAGACACACACTAAGATGGTGCAGAGGACATCATGGAAGAAGGTTTTGGTTTTTCTTTTTCTGGGAATATTCTGCTCAACTTCTCAGAAAACTGCTGTAGGTGTTATTTCAAGGGGAGAGCCATTTCATATTAGTGGAGAGTCCTGATTTTTACAATACTAAATACAGAAAAGTACCTATTTAACCTGCCTTTACCCAAGTAACACTATAGATACACCATTAAGGGTGGAAAATACTTTATTTCTATTTCTGTATATATTGTTAAATGATGTCACAGAAGAAATTTTCATTTCCCTTTAAAATATAATTTCTTAATTATTTTCTTTTATCCCAATTTTGAGCAGATCATGATGAAGTCTGTTTAGAGCAAATGCTCAGCAAGTACAAAGCCTCAACACTGTGCAAATCTGGATTCCAGACATCTTAATAAGCTCTCATCTATCAAGTGCCTGTCTTTATTGCATGCTACGTAATTCTGTAAGCTTTAAACATGTCACATCCAAATACTTGAAGCAAAAGATAGAACTCTGTACAAACTTCTAATCTTACAAGGAGAACAAGAGCTGAAGCCCTTAAGACTAGGAGGCAAAAGTAATTCAAGAAGGATATCACAGGTTTTTCTCTTAAAGAGAACTTTATGGTTCCCAATTAAGTAGAGGAAACTCAAACAACCGGTAGTTGTATATTGTTAATATCAGATTGTTACAGAAATACTTTAAGCAATTGCCTTTTTAACTTTTTTTTTAATTAACTAGCAATATAGTAATGGAATTACGCTTTTCTTACAATAGCAGAAGTGAATCGTCATCTTGCCTGCAGCAGATGTGTCAGTTATAGGATATTTGTGTACTGTATGATGGTACATGAACATTACACACAACTAATAGTCAAAACAGGCTAGAATAGGGTGGTATGTCATAGTAACACTGCAGAAAGGGATCCTGGTATGCTTAGCAAAGGGAGATTGGTGTGAAATTGGAACATATATATATGTGCACAATTAAATTTTCAGAAGTCCTATTTGATTTCTGCTCTAGATATGCAGATACTTATATGCATGCATATCTATATGAGTCCATATGCAAATTTATAATAAAGAACTTGGAGTAAAACTATATGCTTCGCAACTGCCTGCTTTTCACTAGCACATCAACATTAATCTACAGCAGCAAATTGATTAAGCTGATCGAATGAGGTGGTTTGAAATCTCCCACCAGGCTTTTATGATGGATCATAGCTTGACAAATGATGAATAATGCATAAGGGACTGCATGTTGACATGCTACTTAATTACATTGTTAATGCAACTGTGATACAAGAATTTCAGAAGGGGAATATGGACACATTTGAAACAGTATGATGGTTTTCTAATTCTATACAGCTAAAGTGTCAAAGACTGAATAACAATCAGAGTGTGATACAAATAATAAAAGCAAATAATGGCACAGAGTGTTTAAAAAATAAGGGGAAATGATAAAGATAAGCATGATGATGTATTTGACAAAATATTAACAAAAAAGTACTAAGACTACTGTACGATTGTCACTCATGCTCTGATGTGAAAGACTTGGTTAGATTAACATACATAAGAATGAACAAAAATATTCAGGATCCAAAGCAGCATTAATTTTTGTGATGACATTATTAGTAACTGAGACAGACACATCCTCTTTTAAACTTGAAGTTCTGCATAAAGTTTCAAGTATATTTTCAATGAGCATAGATTATATTTTGCCACCTAAATCTCAGGTACTGACCTTAATACCAATGGAAGCCAGACCATAACGCATCTAAATTATAAATTAAATATGAAGAAAGATGGTTTAATAGAATAGGCACTCTCAGTGTTCTTATTAAAGGAACAGTAAATGATCACTGAGGGTTTCCTCAGAGCCAATAATTTCCTGCTAAGCACACTGACAATATTTTAGTGAGTCTGTTAGTAAACCTCCAGAATCCAGAGTAAGCTCTACTCCATACATACAGACCTGGCTGATTTCATAGCACAAACAAAAGAGGTAATTTCTTTTTTTTTTTTTTTCCCTTTCAATGGCAAGGTTTACCAGTTTTGTTTGAACCCCAGTTCAAATTATCTCATCATGTATCAAATGCTCTTATTAATATCCATCAGTAACAATAAGTGTTAATATATGTATTGTGTTGTGTGGCTTCTACCCGTGAAAGTTGATTTTCATTTTGATTGGAAAAGTGTAAAAATTTATGTAGCTCATTTATAACTATTCATTTTCCTGACTATCAAAATCAATTCACTGTTAAGTGTTCATTTTTATAATAATTTTGATGTCCAAAATTCTATATCAAAAATAACACTTAAAAAAATATATTCCTACTTGAGCTCAAGCAGAGCTTCTAATGTCAATCCCTTGTGTATCGTTAAAGTAGATTTTAAAGTCCAGATTGGGGAGTTTTCACTAATGAAAGCTTATGAAAGACTTGGCATTTCAGTTTTCCCTGCAACACCCATATTAGATATTGTGTTATGTAATTGACCATTGTTCTTAGGTAAATAGGATACTACCAGGGATAAAAATCAGACTTCCAAGTAGTAAAGAATGAAATACATTACAATAGGTTAAAAGGAAGGTTTCAATGAAAATAGCCAACTCAAACTTAAAATTGCTTTTATTGGTTTTTGTAGAAAACAAAAAAGATATAATCTGAATGTAAACTAGAAAGAACTGGAGAAATAAAAGAAGATCAAAGGTTACAAAAAAGCAAAAAGCATGAATAATAACAAGGGAGATGATTTAGAAAGACACAAAGCAATCTGTTGATCATCTGTTCATCATCTGTGCTGATGATAGACAGTAAAGGTGAAAAGAAAATTAAATTGATTAAATACCAGGAAACCATTAATTTCAGGATAAAAAGATAAAATTAAGAACAAGGAGAAATGAGAGGAGAGGAGAAGTACTTTCAGTAGCAAAGTCTTGAACTCTCAAGGAAAGCAGCTGAGAGTGGGGCTAAAGAACCAATGCATTTTCAGTGTGACAATGTGGGTGAGGGAACACCTTCTGAAGAGATGTGCAAGATCACAATGTAGGAGTTTACAGGCCAAACAGTCCTGAATCATAGACTTTGGTGAAGGAGTCCCTAAATATACCACCCCAAGAAAAGGCTGACTCCTAAAAAACATAGTGTTGTAGTCTGTGCTACCCAACAGACATAAAAAAGGTGGTAAGAGTTTTCAAAATATGGTAATGGGGTTATCTATGTAATACAGAAAGTGATACATTAGGCTACATTAAAATGGTGTAAGATTTAGATTCACGACTGTTAAAATGGTAGTAACAACCTCTTTTTTGTTTTTGCACATTCCTCTTTGCCTTCACTGGCTTGAACTCTTTGCCTATTTGATCTCTTAGGTAATCAAGTTCCAGCTGATCTATGATCTGTTCTGCTTCTGGACCTCCAACTCATACTCTATTTACTTCTTACCACAACATCTGTGTAGTAGAGCTCACTGGGTGAACAGTTCTTTGGTGTTAACTGTGGCAGAGTATCTCATGCAGCAAGGGTGCTGTCATGCTTTTTGGGCTGCAGGGAGTAGCCAGGGGGATTTACAGAAACCTAGTTAGCTGCAAGTCCTGGATAGAATTTTATTCCTCAAATCTTCCCCCTGGTAGCTTGAACTGCCTGAAATACACTGGTGTGCAAGCCTTTATATGAACTGCGAGTGGCTTAGTTGTCTCTGTACATCCATTTCAGCAATCTGTTTTCTATGAGAGAACGTATTCATACTGTCAATTGGCCTTGCTTTGTATTTCTGTTCTTACTCCCTGCATCATCTGAGCTTCATTCACACTTGCTCACTACAGGGCTTCCTTCTGGAATGAATTACCTGTCTCCCAGAGGAAACCTGGGCAATGTTAACAGGTAGTTTGCTCCAGGGCTCACCTCAGACTTACAGGATGGATGCTTACTGAAATAAACTCAGGCCCAACACAGGCCTTGCACTATCAAAAACCCTTATCCCACACCTCATCCCACACCTCATTTGATAAAGAAGATTAATAGAATTCCATGAAAGCACCACTCTATCCGGCTGTCGCATAGCTTTCTCCTTTTCCCACAATGATTGTTGTAATTTACTACTTTCATAACTGAGAAACACGAACAGTCACTATGACTGATGGCGACAGGAGTTTCATGTGGGTGCTAGAGCAGACCAAAGTCTGAAGAAGTAGAAACTCTGGTTCCTTTCACTCACAGAGGAAGGCATCTCAGGAGATTGCCTGGTCCAACATCTTGCTCAGAGCAGTGTCAGACAGAGTACATTGCCCAGGACTGTGTCCATACTTGGAGGCTCCACAATGTCTCTGAGCAACCTGTTCTGTTGTTCAACTACTTTCACACTGATAAAAATCCCCCTTAAGGACTCCTCCTGCAGGCCAAACAGTTCCAAATGTCCCCTTGTATATCAGAGGTGCCAACATCTCATCATGTTCATGGCTCTTTGTTGGATTCTCTCCAGTTATATTCTCAAGAACTTCCTGAAGAGCTGCATCCTCCCTCGGAAGCTCAGCTGAGCCAAGGTCTCTGATGGGCTGGCATATTGTGGGAAGCTGCTTCTCCAAGGAGTGCTGGGGACTGTGAACCAAGATTGCTGAGCTCACAAACAGTCCTCATCAGTCCTGGCTACTGCTGGAGCTCACCAGGAGCCATGACCTGTCACAGCTCCCCAGCAGAGGTGGGCACCTTGGAGGTCTTCAAGAAATCTCAGAGACCTCTGAAAAACTCAGAATTTGTTCCTGGAAGGTCTAGAAAAGGGGCTTAGTGACTGCCACACAGGCACTGTGGCTGTGGTCTGGCTTAGTTAGCTGCACTGTACTCTCCTCTGATGCAGAAAGGGTGTAGGCATGTACAGTGATCTGCAGGCTTGAGTAGTTGTCATTATGTATGTGCCTGTGTTTTTCTCTTCTATAACTCTACTTGTGTATTATGTGTAACTAAATATTCATTGAACCAAAAAACATAGACTCTATAACCAACGTTAAGGATACCTGGCTCTGTTGCAGTGATAATGTACCTGTGTTGTATACAGATAACACACACAAAAGGTAATTAATATTCCGATACCCTATCAATGGAATAAACATCCAACGAGACATCCTGACTCCACCAGCTCAACCCTGCAAANCACACACACACTCACACCCCCGACATCTCCGGCAAAAGAGTAATTTATGGTGGTACCCTTTCTCTCTGCTTCTAAAAAGTTAATCTCTGCATTTTTTCCAATCTTTCCTTATTCTCTCTCTATCTCTCTCTGCATCTCTTAGCAATTAATTAATAAAAAATCAGTTTTTGGAATAAACGGATAACTTAGTTTGAGTTTTAATTTTGTTGGGGAAAATATTCGAATCTGAAGTTCTTTCTGCAATATTCAAGCAGATTGTAACAACCTGCAGTAGAAAACAATGGAGGTACGACTACATCAGCCACAAGTTGCCAACTAGGGATTATACACTGGCCAAAATACCCTGTATCTACTGCTCCCATATAATTTTTCTGTAACCAGATGGAATTCCCACATTCTAGAAAGTCGAAGTTTCTCTGTGGCAAGTCATGCTAGAAACTTTCATCCGTCATTTTTCCCTAGACATATTCCCTCTTTGGGATTGTTTTTTGACAATTTGTACTTGAGTGGTTCTAGAAGTGTTCTGAAGAGGAAAGAGATAACAGTCACACATATTGATTTAAAAAAAATAATGTTAAGTACTCTATATTGTTCTTCTAAAGTGAAAATGTACTAAAGAATCTAATTTATGAGATAATGTTGTTATTATTATTATATTACATATTTTTTATTAACTGACAATAAACAGCACTTTCTTTCAATGTACTAAGTGTTACAAATGTTTCCTTTTTCTTTTTCCATTTGTTCTTTCCTGAATAATTTCAGAAGAGGTAAGTAAAACAAGGGAAAAAAAGAGTGTTATCGTGTATTCCTATTACACTCTAGTCGTCTTCTTGTATATGAAAAATAACTTCTAGGAAAAATGGATTGAAACTCTCAGCATTTCAAACATGCTGATAAGTTCTTATTATTCCATTCTCCAAGTAAGCATGTAAAATAAGTGGATATCATCTCATTTTCCCAGAGAAGAAAATTAAAATAATCACTTAGAGGTTGTCCAGCTCGCATTAACATAAATAGGAACCAGTTTGTGGTTATGTCTTAGTTCAAGGGAGAACTAAGATATCTATGTTGGCCAAGAAATCATCCCTCTCCTTTAAATTAAGAAAACAGAAGTATAATTAGGAAAAATATATATATATATAAAAGGATAACAGTTCTTTACCACAATACATATATATATATCTCCAGAAAATAACCAAACAACAACAGTTTGTAATAAACCCCTCCCCCCCAAATGACAAAACAAGCAGTTAAAGGGTCTTTTGGCTGCCCCCCCCCCCAAACC
>WBMV01003259.1:0-164233 GCA_013396655.1 Campylorhamphus procurvoides | reverse complement strand
TGAGAAATGGGAAAGCAAAGCAGCAACAATCCTGTCTCTGCAGGGGCAGGAAACAGGGGCTTTCTCCCTCCTCTTTTCCTCATGGCAATCTTTGTGATGTTTGTGATCACTCACAGATGAAAACAGTTGAGTTGGAGAAGGGGAAAAAAGGAACACAATCCAGTATTCAGTGATGCTGGGATCGGAGTGTGTGTCCCCCGTCCTCCTCATTCCGCTGAGCCCTGAGCTCCTGACCTGCACAGAAAAACACAGAAACCCAGAGCCCTTCCCCCACCCGAGCCCTTCTTCCCTCCCCCTTCCAGCCTGGGAAGAGATCAGAACAAAAGGCTGGCTAAGGCAGATAACATCAGGATATGCACTGATGTGTCCTTTGTTAACCATTTTTACTGACACTAAGGCGCTGGCTCCAAGCTTTTTGGAAGGAATTCCAACTTAGGTTTGAAACTCTTAACAGGTTAATAACAAGATGAAAATTTGTGTATTACAATGTCAGGCTTGTGAGTGTATGAGGCAAGTTTGAATGTTTAAGACTGGAGTTAAGTGCCACTGTCATACTGAAAACTGATTTCATTGTACTGTTCACTTCATGAGTTTGTCTGAGAAACTACCGAGTAATACATTTTCAAGACGTTATGTTGAAGGTAAGAATAGGACTAAACATAATGACTCTTCCTTCCCCCAAAAGCTAAAACAATCAAGACTAATAAAATGTATGTCTAAAAAGACTCTACTGCAATAAAAATGAATGTTGTAAGTTACACACAGCATACTAAATACAGTGTATTAAACTTCAAAATTAAGAGGATGCCTGCACAAAATCTAATTTTGACCCTCAAGACAGATGCCATTATTTGGTTTTAAAGCCAAACAGGCTTTGAGCGTGAGTAAAGGCTATTAGTTTACTGTTTTAGGAGCATAAAAAAGTCCTGAATATAAATACAATTAAAAAAAAATCACCCTGTTGCTATCACATGCAGTATTATAGATGCAATAATATTTTTATTACTTAGACAAGTATAAAGCAAGCAGAACTAAAATAGCCTTTTCGTAGAGCTTATGATCACTTTGAATTATACTCATAAACATCAGCACATACAACAAGTTTTATAGTAAATGTGTGTAGATAAGGTGAAACTTTATAGGTACACTAAAATTAGTGAATTTGGAACTGAGAAAATGCAATAAATATAAAACACCAGTACTCTTCACCTTCTTCAGCTTTGTGCTGTGGGTTTTTTTCTTGTGACTTTCCTGCGGAATGAAGTCACCATTATCAGACTAAGCATTGCTTTAGCCCTGCTGCTCTCAAGGCAGCACATGGAGAGTGTCCTGTGATCATTTCTGAACCCTTTCATTGCATTTACACTGGTTTACTTAAACACAACGTCTTGGATGATCTTTATATTTTGTCTCCCTACCTACTGTTACCTTTGAGCCCTCAGAATTCACCAGGAATGCACTTCCAGTTTTGACCTTGCATCCATATATTACATGCAGCTATCCCTCTGGCAGACATGAACATACCCAAAGGTTCAGCTGCAATCTGTGGGTCAGTCTAAATTGACACAAAACAATCATGAAGACTGCAAAATCATAAGGGTTCCGGATGAAATGCAAGGGTTAAGCTTACTCAGAATAGCTCCTTTTCATTCCCAGTTTCCACAAGAGGTGGTTGATCTGAGGTCTGGGCTAAGCAATAAATGCTTTTTTCTTTACATGTGGCTATTGCGTACAACAGCTATTTTGAAAAGAAGCATTGCTAAGCTTAGAAGTGTTGTCTTAATGCAAATATATTGAAAGGTCTATGTCTTCAATATTGTCCTTTTTCAATTATATTTACTTTTCCCAGTATTTATATCTAAAGGACATCCTCAGCTGTAGAAACTCTTCTCATGCTGTTGTGTATCTATCAGAGTTTGCTCCATTGGAGCACCTGCATTTAGGTAAGCGCTCCTCTCTTACCTGAAGCTTCTGAATGTTTAAAAATTAGTTTCAGGTTCATTTTTATTGGCACAAAACCAGAAGTGATGTCACAACATCTTGTAGGTGCAGGTCTTAATTTATTAGCATAATAGTTTGAACACAGTTCTCAGGAACATGTAAAGGATTTTCCCTCTTGTTCAGTGAACAGTAATTATTATTGCAGCAGATACATGCTGGTTTTAAGAAAATAATAGATACTTTAATTATACAGATATTGTTGCAGATATTTTACTTAATCATAATGCCAATTTTGATTGTGTGTAAACAAATTCTTAAGAACAGCTCTGACTTTCTTTTTTTAAACTAAAAATGCAGATGAAATTTTTATGTGCAAGAAAGCACTGTGTCTACATCTGCATATCTTATTGTCTTCTTTTTAATGTTAAAGACATTTTAGAATAACTAAGACATACTTTGCTGTCTTTTTGGGAGGTCTAGGATTTGCTAGTCATAATGATGTGTAGTTGATAATTTTTTGCTTCTCTAATTTTTTCAGCATGCCTACACTGTAACACTTTAAGAATTTTTTTTGTTGCTTTTTCCCTTTAAAGTTTAAGGATGAGAGGCTCAAGCTGTGCTGTTGTACAAATATAATTAATTGTCTGGTATGAACTTGGAATGTTAAAGCACCTTCTGTCACCTCTTAATCTTGGAAAAAGATTTAATGTAAAGATTCCTGTTGATTCAGCAGTGATTCAATGATATCCTGAATCTTCAAAAAGGAAAATGAGGTATATGATCATGATGCACCTTTTAAACTGTTTTATGTTCACTATCCTGATGACTTGCTAGGCTATGGTATTGTTTTCTAAAGCTTTTCTGGTGTAGACTTAACAGGTGTCTTCATCGGCTGTTCCAAAATTGATCAGGTCCTGATCCTTGTCCACTTGAGTCTCGTCTCGTGACTTATTTCTCAAACATGTCACCTTGAATGAGGATTGTTTGTAACAATGTTTATTGTAATTAGACCAGATTTTATTCAGCTTCATGTGCTACATGGTTCTTCAATAAATGCAAGGTCACTGCAGTGTGTGGATCAAAGTACTGATTGATTGACAGGTTTATAGACAAGGTTTACATCCCTTTGTAGGAAATACTGAAGGGCAAAATCTGTGATGGAAAGGTTGGTCTTGGTGCTTCACTTTACTAGAGATGCTGGGCTTTATGTTTATCTGTACACTAGCACATAATCACACAATCACAGAATGGGTCAGGTTGGAATATATCACAGTGGGTCATCTGGCCCAACTTCCCTGCTCAGGCAGGGTCATCCCAGAGCAAATGGCACAGGACTGTGGCCAGACAGTGCTGGAATATTTCCAGTGAGGGAGACTCTACACCCTCTCTGGACAATCTGTTCCAGTGCTCAGTCACTGCTCAGGAAAGAGCTTTCCCATGTTCAGGTGGAGCTTCCTGTGCCTTCTGCCCATTGCCTCTTGTCCTGTTGCTGGGCACCACCAAGCAGAGCCTGGTCCATCCTCTGATAGCTCCCTGCAGATACTGAGAGACATTGATGGGGTTCCCTCTCAGTTGTCTCTTCTTGATGCTGAAAAGGTCCAACTCTCTCAGCTTGTTCTCTATTTTTTGTTCTATATCTAATTTTGTGTCTTGCTTTGGCAAGTTTGTTATCCCACAGCAGAAGCTGCCAATTTTCATTAGCAGTGGAACAAGATATTCACCACGGGACCTCACTAGGTAGAAAATTCAAATCTCTTTTTCTCATGTTCCCCTCTTCCCCTTTGTTTTTTTGCAATTGCTGGTGTGTAGGAAGCCCACAATTAGTCACAGTCTCACTTTTTGGTATAAATCTGGAAGAACATGGTATGAGTAATAATCTGCTTGACTGCAGTCCAGTGTTAGTGTACAACTAGCTCTGTTGGCTTTGCTTTTGCAACTGTTGTGGTTTTCAAGCAAGTTGGTGGAAAATATGAAAAACAAGGAATGGAAATATAATTGAACATGCTGGGAACAACAAATATGCTTTTTGTAAAGTAAGTAATTGCTCACAAGTCACTTAATGGTTTATGCTGTAGTTAAAAGCATGCTCATAGGAATAATACAGTAGGTTTAGTGTACTTGGTTTTGAAAAAGACATTCAAAATTTTTCACCAATCACTCATAGCAATTAAGATGTCATTGTGAAGGCTATATATTAGTAGGCAGATTAAAAGAAAAAAAAGAAGAAAAAATTAGGAATATGTGATTGTTTCTCAAAGGACTTTTTTTTTCAAACCAGAAATTCTATTTGGTGATATTTTTTGCCCCATAAAGAATTGTCTGGATATTTTATAATCAAGTCAACTACAGGCAAAATAAAAGAGACACTCTCAGACATAATCTTTGCTAAAATGTGCTCAGAACGAGTTCACACTCTCATCGCTCCTGTTCCTTGGGTAATATGCACCAAGATCCAATAGCAGAGCTGTGTCTGGACTGTATCTCCTGGGCAGGCTAAATCTGGCTCATCTAAGCTGTGCTGGGCTCCAGGGAAGACCCTTTCTAGCCTCCTCCAAAAGGATATTGCAACATCTGTACAAAACCCACCTTTTGGATTCTCCACACAGCCTACATGTCATCTGCTGCAGATAAGCATTGCCAGTTTTTAATCTTTCCCTGCCATTTGACTATCTATCTGAGTTGTGCTGCCATTAATTAACTCTGCCACTTTTCACCTCACTGTTGCCATTTGATTAACTTTTCCATTGCTGCCTTTTGGGTTTTGGCCTGTTTTTATTTCATTGCTGCCATTTCATTAACTTGCTCTGCCATTTAATTTAACTTTTGTCTTTTGATTTACTCACAGTTGCCAGTGGATTTAACCTTGTCTTACCAGGCAGCCTGACTTCATCTTCCAGCTCCTCTGTTGGCCCTAAGCTCTTCCTGCAGCCAGACATTTCCCTGGTTCCCTCATAAATGCTTCACCATCTATATTATCATTTTTCCTCTCATTTTTTTGATCTTCTTTTCTGGGTAGTATATACTTCTGGAGGCATTAAATTTATCATATTTTTGGTTTTTTGTTTGTTTGTTTTTAACTGAGTTGCATTTAACACCTCAAGTAACATATAAACTTTTATTGTGAATGACTCAGTCCTTCTTTTCCTTTGAATACTTCTATGCTGCTGTTCACATATAGTTTTACTCTGATAGTCCTCTGGGTAGGCTGCATTGGATCAAAGAAAATTAGTCTTCAGAGCTCGAGTTGTTTCCCTAAAGCATCATAAATATGTATCTTGTTTGTAAGGAAAGTTAATTATCTGATTTCTAAGATTCTAGGGTATATCTAAAGTACTCAAACTTCCATCAAACTTGTAATTTTTTTTAATAGAAAAAATTAAAAGGTATTTCTCTATTTCAAAGACTACTTCATAAAAGTGGCCTTATTTGTTGTCTCTGAATCTTTTAAAGCTACAGATTATTTTGCTTTGTTGCCCCGTCCTTATACCTCTCTTTATATTCTCTACCTATTTTTATTTTTTTTGCTATAGATCAGACTGCAAATAACTAAGATATAAATATGTTTATTTCTTTGCCTTTTAGTTGTTAACTACCTTTACAATCTGTCCAGACAAAAAAGAATAATACCTAGACAATGGAAAAGGGAGAAAATTACTTTTCTGACTAAGAAGCTATGTTATGCAATGTATTCTTCAAAAAAAAACACAAGTTCATTTCAGGACCTAGCATCATATTTGAGAAATTGGAGGGTGTTTGGTGACAATTATGAATGTAAGTTGATTGATTAAATAATTCTGTATTAATCTTCTGTAGTGATTTTTGAAGCTTCATGGGATTTCAGAGGTGATGGTGAAGAGTGGGAAATATTGAAATGCTGTTAAGATTTAATCTTTGTTATTTATTTGCTAACTTAAACTTGCTTTGTTTGCTTCCTTTAAGTTTCTATGGTTATTTGTGAGGATTATGGCTAGAATGGCCTTTGAAGTGATAAGTCTAAAAATCCATGTGTTCCAACTGTCCAGAACCCCTTTTTTTCACAGTGGGGTTTTATTTCCTTATCTCTGCAGAAAAATGTTCAAGCATGTGAAAATGCCCTCCCTTGCCCATCATTATTCACAGTGAAGGCATGTAGGGAGACCTGTCCATCCCCTACAGGTGATCTCTTGCTGACACTAGAGGAAGGACCCATGTGGGTGAACATCAGATTCATCTACAATCACAACAGGGTTTATTTTCCTCTTCTACTCGGTTAATTAGGCATTAGACTCCTTGACAATCCCTGGACAGTTCAAATCAAACTCTGAATTCTCTTTTCCTCTTTCTGTTCCCAAGTTCTTTCCCTCTAACATACTCTTGCCTTCCAAGATAAACACCTCATTCCTTATTTATCCTGCTTTTACACTTTAATTCAGTATGTGTGGCATGGCAACCCTGGCAATTACTACCTCGGGTCAGCAGCTCTGTGAAACACTCCCCTTTGCTGGCTCCAATGTTTCCCATTTCTTCAGTTTCTTGTGATGCTGCCAAGGCTGGCCAGCTGCTCCATTCCTCTTTGCTCTCTCTAATGCCGTATAATTTCTCATGTTATCTTGTCAGGTTATCTTGGCCTTCTGCTCCCATTCCCTAATGCTTTCCCAGATAATAAAATTTAATGTGAGAAACACTTCTGTGAGCCCTCCTCTCTGACACAGAGCCTGCATGCACCTCCTGTGGTCCTCTCCATGGGTTATAAAGGTGGGAGAAGTAACCAGTCTCTCCTGGTTGTTCATTGCCTGTGGTACGTGTAGTCTTCCATTTTGGGTCCAACATTTTGGCCCTGCCACAACTTACACATTAGAGATATGGCACTTAAAAGCAGTACCACCATAAGGTTAATAGTCTCACATGTACATAACAGTCCATACAGAAAACCAGCTCACATACCTGATAGCACAAGACACCTGGGTGGTGATACTTACACTGGTGCTTGAACGTGTGCTTGAAACAAGGAAATTTTGCAATGGAACTGGTTAAAAAGTAATGAGTGCCCTGTCACCGTTCCTCTGGCTAGAATTAGTAATAGTGTGAACAGCAGGATCAGGGAAGTGATCATCCCTCTGGTACTCAGCCCTGATGAAGCAGGAGAGACATTTGGAGCATGTCCAGAGAAGGGCAACATAACTGAGGAGGGGTCTGGAGCACAGGTCTGATGAGGAACAGCTGAGGGAACCAGGTGTGACTATCCTAGGGAAAAGGAGGCTTAGGGGGGACCTTATTGCCCTCTACAACTACTCAAAAGGAGGTTTTAGCCAGGTGGGGGTCAGCCTCTTCTTTCAGCTAATAAATGATAGGAGAGCGGTAATGGACTCAAGTTGTGTCAAAGGGGTTCAGGTTGAATATTCAGAAAAATGTCTTCACTGAAAGAATGGTTAAGCTTTGGAAAAGGCTCCCCAGTGAAGCAGTGGAATCACCATCCCAGGAATTGTTTAAAAAACCCAAAAAACCCAGTAGATATGGCCCTTCATGATATGTTTTAGTGGGCATGGTGTTATTCAGACAAATGGGCTGGGCGATTCTTGGAGGTCTTTTCCAAACTTTATAATTCTGTGATAGCTCTCTCCTTCTTCATCTGTCTCCGTCCTCCTGATCTATTTGAGCTATTTAGCATACCCATTGTAAAGGAGAAGAGCTCTGCTCAAAATAGGTAAGGGTTTTGAACTTAGGTTTTCAGCACCTTGGTAGTGTGTGCTTCTGTGTGATACCAATCAGTCTGTGATGAGACTTGCTTCTCCATCTCCTTCCATTCCTTTCCAAATGTAAAGAGATTTTCTCCAAACCTTTTTTTTTGTTGTTGTTGTAAAACAGAATTAATATTTCTGCATTTCACAGCATCACAGGGAGTAAGAAGTGTTGAGGACACCATAAACCTAGCCCTAACCCAAGCCCTAAGCCTAAAACCATCTAACCCTAAAAACCATGACTCCTAATTATCACTACACCAATAACCAGAACACATAATTAACACCATAATTAATAACTACTATCACTAATTAACAAAATCACATATTTATCCCTAACACTAACGACAAACCTAACCCTAACCCTCTCCATAAGCCTAAAAACCACTGACCTTAAAAACCACCACCCCTAATTACCACTACCCCAATAACCAGTACCCATACTTAAAACTACTGCTAACAACCACTACCCGTAATTAACAAGCAACATATTATCCCTACAACTAACACTAACCATAAACCTAACCCTAACCCTAGACCTAGCCATAAAAACCACCAACCCCAAAAACACCCACCCCTAATTACCACTATCCCAATCATTAGTATCTATAATTAACATTACTGCTAACAACCTCTACCCCTAATAAACACAACCACATATTACCCCTACCACTAACACTAACCATAAACCTAACCCTCACCCTATCCCTAAGCCTAAACACAACTAACTGTAAAAACCATGACCCATAATTTCCATTACATCAAGAACCAGTAATCATAATCAACACTATCACTAACAACTACTATCACATATTAACAAAACCACATATTAGCTTTACCCCTAACACTAACCATAAACCTAACCCTAGCCCTATCCCTAAAAACCACTAACCCTATAAACCACCACCCCTAATTAATATTACCCTAATCACCAGTACCCATAATTAACACTACCGCTAAAAAACACTGCACCTAATTAACATAACGACATATTATCCCTATCCATAACACTAACAAAAAACAAAACCCTAACCCTAGCCCTGCCCCTAAGGCTACAAATCATGTTCCCAATGAAAGCAACACCCCTAATTACCACTACACTAATACCCACTACACATAATAAACACTACTGCTAATAACTACTATCACTAATTAACACAACATATTATCCCTACTGCTAATACTAACCATAAACCTAACCCTAGCCATTACCATAACCCTAAATATCACTAACACTAAAACCCATCAACCCTAATTACAACTATTGCAATCACCTGAACCCATAATTAACACTACTGCTAATAACTACTGCCACTATTTAACACAATTACATATTATCCCAACCTCTAACACTAACCATAAATCTAACCCTAACCATAGCCCTAACCTTAAAAACCACTAAACCTAAAAACCACTACCCCTAGTTACCACTACCTCAATAATGAGAACCCATAATTAACACTAATAACTTCTATCACTAATTAACACAACAACATATTATCCCTACCTCTAACACTAACCATAAACCTAACCCCAACACTAGCCCTAAGCCTAAAAACAATAAACTGTAAAACCCACCACCCCTAGTTACCATTCTATCCTTAACCAGTACCCATCATTAACACTGTTGCTAATAACTACTATCACTAATTAATACAATCACATATTATCCTTACCCTGAACACTAACAAAAACGTAACCCTAACCCTAGCCCTGACCCTAATGATACAAACCACTAACCCTAAAATCCTCCTCCCTTTGTAATGTTAGGACTCAGTCTGGTAGCAGTCTGAATATCTAATCATCTAAAACACAGCTATGAGGAATAGCAATTTTAATTTAGGAAGAGTGCAAAGTGGCAATCAGATAAGCCACCTAATTCACCTTAGTCCTCAGAGCTGTGTTCCCACACTGGAAATTTGTATTGGTTTATTTGTTGGCTTTGTTTGCTTTATTTGAAGAAGAGTAAGTTAAAACAATGAAAAAATATAAAAAGAACTTGGTGTTGAGGTCAAAACTACTGTATCATTGAAGGAATATGTAAAATAAAGCAATATGATGGCCCAATCAAGGCAAAAGCTGAAGCAGAATTGTAATATTAATGATCTGTGTGTGTATGATTAAATCATCAGAACTGCATGCTGATATAGGATGTGGGTTTCAGGTGGGATTCATGTTGTTAAAGCTGGAAAGTATTGTTTAAATCAATCTTTCACGAAAGGTTAAGGAATAAAAGCCTTTATACTCACTAGTGAAGATAACCTGTTTTATAATAAACGTTGTTCCTAGTGCAGGATATGAGTCATCCATTCTGACTTCAGTCTGACAAAGGGAGATTGCTGAGACCTTTCAAATGAATGTGTTGTATGGAAGTGAACAAGTGCAGAGAGCTCAGTCGAACTTGTTTAACTAAAATGCCATTATTATTACAATTCAGTCTTTAAAAATCAGTTACCCTACTTTGCATTTACCCAACTCTACCCACTTTTATTTTACACTTCCTCTTAAGTCTTAATTAGAGAAAGCGATTTTAGAATGATGCTGACTTTTGACTCAGTCTCCTCTCTTCCAGCAGTAACTCAATATCATTTTCTTTAAAGTCTGGGATACTTCTTAAATTGAATGTAACTCTTTTTTGGATTCAGGATATAGCAAATTCTTTATGACACCATTTTAAAAGCAAATGAATCTTCAATGCTGAATCACAATGAGACAGATAATGGCTCCAAAACCAAAGAGTAAAAATTCTGACCATCTTGTTCTTTGTGGATTTGGGATCTCTCATTCCTGTGACTATAATTCTCCATCAATACAAGAGCAGAACTAGAGTTCTGACTCTCAAAGCTGGTCTTTTATGTGGCAATTGCCAAGGCTGGTGTGGTTAATGACGAGGGTTCTTGCTGCTCTGACAAGGAAAGCAGGAACGAGCATTTTAGATGTTGCTGATAGAGTCAAACAATGTGTTTTTCTCTTGAATTATGTTTGCCTTGAGAGAGGACTTTTGCTGCTTACTCTGTTTACAAACTTTCACAGCTTTAATCAGTTCAGTGAGTCAATATGCTAGAAACAGTAATAGGTTTGACCCTCAGAGAGATCAATCCTCTATCCTGAGGTCCCTGTGAAATACTCTCAATTGGTGCAACCATGGCCTGGAAACAACCCCTGTTTTATCTACAGATCATAGCTACTCTCTACACAAAGCACCTGTGAAGCTGGTTTCTAGCTGAAGTAAACAGACCACTAACCCCTTCCTGCTCCTGCCTTATAAGCATAAGACATTTCTCTTTAAAGTACTAATGGGTCTCTTGCTTGCACATTCTTTCAAGAATCCATAAAAGGCAGATTTGGGAAAGAGGAACCATCTTATACACCTTCATAGTGTTATATACATTTCCATGTATGTAATAGGAAAATGCCATTCCCCAAACGAACCTTCACTTATATATACATTTACACATTGAGTGACTGCTGACATCATGCTGATAACAAACCCTATTAATAATAAATCAAGTACCACTACAAAATAATATGGTCAATTATCATTCCATCACCCTGCATAAGATCAACATGCAGCTAACAAATCTTTGAGAGGCTCAAGAAATATTTTAATGCTGAATTTTTATCCATTTGTCAACACCAAAAGTTTAATCATAAATTCGGTTTTTATGAGCTCTCTGAGAAATGGAAAAGTCTGGGCATATATGAGAAGAACATACATGCTTCCTAGAAACACAATCATAGACGTGGAAATAATACCTGTGAGGCAAATTGTATCCTCCATGGTGATGAAATTTTAGTCCTTCTAGGACACTTAATTACTCTTACTGTGTTTGAAGAGTTGTGACCTGGGCAACAAAAGATATCTACAAAGATGTTTGGCTTTGGATAGACATTTCAGCACTAGTTAAGATGACACTTCAGAGACCACATCATTTATTTCTTTTCCTTTTGTGATTTACACTGATATGGTTTAGAAGTGGGGGGAGCAGGTACATAGCAAAAATAAACCTGGGGATTTTTGCAAGCTTTGAGCTTTTGTAATGTGGCTCTTGGGCAGCCAGTAAGGGACAAAATCAGATATTCTCAGTTAGCATATTGTCAGAGCTTTATAGTATTGTATTAGCAAGCTGGATTCATTCCTCTCTTTACTGAATTGAAAAATCAGTTTAATTTTTTTTTTTACTTCAATTTAGTAGAATTCTTGGGATTCACAAAGGTCATAAATTTTGTCATTTTCTGAATTAACTCAGTTACTTACATGTGCTTTGCAACTTTCAAGAGTGAGCCATTATATTCAATTCAGTCTAATCAGTGCAGTGTGTGTAGGAGATGGGCAAATTGTCTTTGTATAATTCAAAAGACCTTAAAAATAAACAGTAAAAAGTGGATTTAAGTGATTTCATTTTTTCAGTTGATGCATATGGGAAAAATCCAACACTATTATGATTATTTTGCAAAATTATATTTAGATCTTGTTTGTGTTTTGATGTCTGTGTAATCAGATCATAATCAAATAATTGAATTTGAACATATTTCTTATCTCAGCTCACAGCAAATACTAACTTTAGGGCAGAAAATGAGCTATGAATTCTATCATGTTGGTGAGACGAGGTTCACTCTTAAGATAACAGAAGTGCTGTGTGACCACTCAGAGCACATCAGGGCAAAGCTGGGAATTACAGTAAAGCACAACAATAGGCTGTTGAAGGATTTGGTATTGAAAATATTACTGCTTGTGCTCTATCCTTTGGCAAAGGGAAGGGAATTATATCAAAAGTACTCACTGATGTAGAAGCCTCAGTGTTCCGTATAAAGTGTTACAGTCACATAGGATCTTAAATTGCAGCAAATTTTAGTGGGGACTGAAATCAAGAGGTGTTACTGTATGCCTGAGTAGACTTAAATGTGCTGTGTGTAGCAGTACTTTGAGGTTTCTTCAGCACCACCTGCACCCAGGGCGTTTTCAGGAGCTAATCAGAGGAAAAGGGTAAGGGTTCCTAAGATTTCTTGTGTGACAATTTTGAAGGTATTATTAATGAGACTATCCTGTATTATTTTTGCATGTGAATGTTAATGCTATTGTAATTACACTTATAGTAACTTGTATATTCAGTAGAGTGCTAAGATTTTACTTAAACTACAAACTAATCCTCAGCTGCTGTTTGACAATCAAAGGATTTTGAGGCTAACACAGGTGACAGAAAGCAAGCCTTCTGGCTTGTACTATATAAATATTTTCTGAAGGCCATTGATAGGATGAGTGCTGCGCAGAGTAGGGTAAACATAGGTAGAAACTCAGGTTCCTGGGGAATATCCACATGTTGAACTTGCTTTGGATTTAGATGGGAGGTGAGTGAGGATTTGAGAATGAATTATAGAATGTTCCTGGTTGGAAGGAACCTTCAAGATCATTCAGTTCCATCCCCTCTGCCATGGGCCAGGTTTCTCAACACCCTATCCAATCTGTCCTGTAACACTTCCAGGGATAGGACATTCACAGCTTCTCTGGGCAACCTGTTCCAGGGCCTCACCACCCTCCCAGGACAGAATGTCTACATAATATCCAACATGAAACAACCCCCTTTTAGCATGAAGCCATTCCCCCTTGTCCTGTTGTTACAATCTGCATAAATGTTGCAGAAAGAACTTTAGATTCAGATATTCTGTGAGGAAAATTAAAACTCACACAAGTTATCTGATGATACCAAAACTGATTTTTATTGATTGCTAAGATATGCAAAGAGAAGAAACAAGAAAATGTTGGGAAAAGCTAAGATTTCTTCCAGAAGCAGAAAAAAAATTGCCACCAAAAAATTACCTTTTGCCAAGTTGGTGGGTATGTGGGGAAGAGAAGTGGTTTCTGCCTTTTTTCATTCTGTCTCAGCCACTTTTTTGATGTTTTCTCTTCTAGCAGCCGGGGGTCTTACCCAGTTTAGTTCTCTGGAATGCAGCCAGGATGCGTAGTTTCCATCTCTCACAAGGAGTGTTGTAGGTGCTTCAGGGTCCCGATCTAGCAGCTTTGAAAAATAGGGTAAGTGTAAGATATAACTCACTCGTGCAGCATGGTGGGTCTCAGTTTTCTCCAGGCTGGCACAGTTTCAGTCTCTGGTGGCAAGTAGGCAGTATATGGTGGCAAAGAAAAAAGTGAGAAGGTGAGGGGGGAGGTGGGGAGAGACTTTTGGCTATGATCATCAGTTCTCTCTCTTTTTGCTCTCCCAGCTAATTTTCCAAAGTCTCTTTCTACGTTTTTATGGTGTTCGGAGGAGGTGGTACGTGGTTTCTCGGCACACAGCTCTATTCAGATATTTTGAAGAGATAATGATAGCAGGAGTTTTGTCAGGAAACTCCATCAGGAAGCTCTTGTGAGAACTCCTGGCAGGAAAGCTGACAGAGAGTTCTTTGGTAGGAGGTTTTGACAGGCAGAAACAATGGTGAAACATTTTCTATATTATCTGTGTGTCACACTTGTCACTACAGGCTCTTGTAAAATGTCCTGCTCCATCTTTCTCGTCTGCTCCCTCCAAGTACTGCAAGGCTGTAATCAGATCACTCTGAAACCTTCACTTCTCCAGGCTGAACAATCTCAATTCTCTCAGCCTTTTCATGTATCTCCTGTGTTGGATTTCAGTTCCTCAGTTCTACCTTCTACTTGTTTTATGTACTTAAAACTGTTTTTGAACCCAGCTATTCAGTTGACCTAGGAAATGGGAATGTTGTAGCCAAAACCTTGGAAAATAAGTAATTTGTGAATGCTCTTTATGCTAACTAGCAGTATAATGAGCTATACTGTAAAATAACAAAATTAGAAGTTTTCAGCTGGGAGTGATTCTGTTCTTATCTCATTTATCATCATTGCTCAGCTACTATCAATATTTTAGTTGTTCCAGAGCAGACAAAAAGTAAGTGAAAAAAAATAATTTTTCATGTGTTGAAATATAAATTGCAACACTACCAATCACAGCACGAGTCTTTTATTAGATATTAATTTAGTGCAAGGAAAAAAATTAATTTGGGGCACACTGTACACACGAACACTCAGGGTATTCTGGGTGTAGTTTGCATTTATGAACAGTTTTTAACTACCAGAGTGTTTGCTGAATCACATTTCTGTCTTGTATCTCAGTATCTTCATTGTTTGAAAGAATAGGATTCATAATGGTTTTCCCCACTTACAAACTTATGTACTTTTCCATTATACTATGCAACAAATTTTAATTTAAGTAAATTAAATATGCACTACATTTTTGAAGGGGGTGTAGGGACAAAGAGTTGTGGTAAATATAATTCATGATTTTTTGTAACCAAAAAATTATATTATTTTCTTAGCTAAAAATATTTATGTGTAGGAAAGTTTTTCTTGTTGTAGCTTCAATTCTTCTGTAAAGCACATTTAAAAAATAAAATGCATATGAGTATTTGACTTTAAAATTACCTGTGCAAAGACAATATGATCCTGAAAAATTACAAAATCATTTTTGCAATTACCAAAATAGCCAACTTTAACATCTAAGATGCCTGAAAAACAAAAATGATGCTTGAAAACCAAAAAATATGCTTGATTAAGCATGTATTGAAATTTTGTTTGAGAAATGTCTCATAGAAAAACCATTTCAATTCCCTGAGTTTTAGTTTCCCTTTGATTAAAAGAAACCCACCAAACCAAAACCAAAACAAAGGAAAAAAAAAACAAAAAACTTTTAAACAAATTAAGTCCTTAGTAGGGTCCAGGCAGTCACTGAAATAAACAACGGTTATCTGCTTGTGGGCATGAAACAGTACTTTGGAATCTAACATATTCAAAATTGAAAAGATGTATGGAATTATTCAATATCATCCTTGACCTTATCTGTCTTCTTGTTTAAAAAGCTATCAGGGAAAAAGAAGGGACAAAACATTATCTAACTTCTGTGATCTGTGATAAGTGAGAGACGTGGAATGGTAAATATCAGAGAAGAAAAAAAGGGTCATAATTAAAGACAGTTAGGTAAATGTGATCAGAAAGATAATTGTTTCCTCCATATAACCTCAGAAAGTACATACTTGTGCCCCCTGGAGAAACGCCATGTAGTCAGCAATGGGATACAGAAACTGCATTCATTGAGGGCTTGGCTTGTCCTGTGCTTTGCCTTCCATAAAGTCTTGTGAAGTCTGTTTTTTTTCTGCATTGCTGCCTGCCATTCAGAGCGGTGATGCAGGGGGTGAAGCTCATGCTGGGCTGATGTTTCATGGGGCACAACTTTGGCTTCCAAGAACATCTTTAAAAGAACTGTAATAACACTTGTGGCCACACAAGTTTCAGCCTGCAGTATTTTCTCTTTCAATATCTTTCCTTAACATACTAAGCTTATTCTAGTGTTTTTGCCCCATGTTAACAAGAAAACCAGTAAATTCTCTCTCATACCATACTATGCAGACATTATGGTTAATAGGATCATTACCTTTCTCAAAGATTTTACCTTTTAGAATTTCTTATGTACTCTTTTTCTTTTCAGCTTGTGTTTTCTTCATTATTCTTTATCCATAGTTTCTTCTCATCAATTTGTCAGATATTTTATCCTCTGTTTAATATCATATTTTGTTTTCTATACACTTAATTTTATTCATTTTACACATATCTCTGTCCACTTAATGACTATTCATTTTTATATTGCTTCTGTGTTTTTGCAAGTATTATTCACTCCCAGAAGATGCTTTTTTCTGTAAACATTATGTCTCTGGTTGCCCTTGTTGCCATTGTCAGGAGAGCTAGAAAAACTGGTCAGCAGGCAGAGATTAACATCTTTGAGTCAGAGCCTGTTAGACCCTTTTCATCCTATATGGTTGTCTTGTGCCGGTCATGACTGTATTGCAAGATTGTGCTTTTTTTCTACAAAGTTTTTCTATTTCCCATTCTTCCTAATCATAGAATGATCTAGGTTGGAAAATACCTCTAAAATGAATGAGTTTCATACCTCTTTCCTGTCCAGAAAGACAAATATGCAAGGTGAAAAAGCCATCCTGAAAACATTATTATACATAAAAATAAAAATTGTTCTGTATGAGAGAGAGGATGATGCCAAGCATTTTCTTGGGTATAACTCACTGCATTGTTATTGTCCATGGCAATTTCATAAGTACATATTTAAAGCCATTTCTGCATAGCAGTTAACTGAATTATCCTTTTAAGTATGGAGTCAAATTCCATTGTCATCATGGAAATTCTGCACAAGACTGTCAAACCCTATCTAATTATTTAGGGATTCTGTGTACTATAGGGAGATTGTGGGAGTTAGCCTTGCAAGAACAGCCTTTGAGGACATCTGGTGCTCATTACACCATCGAGAGGGAAAAGAGAATATTCTGTTATCATTGTTGTAGCCTTTTCTTATTATTGCTGAACTCTTGCCTTCCGCAATAGCTTGAGGTGATCAGTTATGCAGGTTGTTGTGCTTCTGGGAAAAGTATTCACTGTGACAGATTTTCTGAACTTTAATTCAAGATAGTTCTATCTTTTCTTAATTTTGGAAAAAAAAACAAAAACCCAAAAAACAAAAGCAAGCAACGAAACAAAAAGAAAAAAAAACCATGATAAAAAATACCCCACAAACAAAAAAAAAAACATAAAACCAAACAAAAACCCCAAACAAAACCATAAACAAAAACAACCCAAAGGTTTTTATCTACCTATCTACCAGTTTTTTTACTCCAGAAGGTTCTTCTACTCCACTGTTGTATTTCAGTTTAACCACTAAACACTTCACTGGGTTTCAATTTATATTCATTATTGCTGACTGTAACTGCTATATTCTGTTGGGTTTTCTCTCTCACCTAATCACAGCAAGCTGACTAAGTAGCATCACTTCTTAGACAATGAAATTGAATTATTCTTCCAACCTATGACTTTTGGCTCCTAACCAGATGTCATGTTGATGTATAAAGTTTATTCACACAGAGAGGCTCTTTCAAGCTATTTCTAAAAGCACTCTTATATATTACAGTTTCAGATTGACTGCGTGATGTTGCATTTATAATTTATGCCAGATGCTCATAATCACTGTTGACTCTAGTTTAAGAAAGTTCATAAGTAGCTTTTGACTTTATGTTTTTTTAATTAATATTTTTATTTTATCTTGTATATCAATCTTCTCTGGTGTTTACTTAGTTAAAGCAGTATTAAGAAGTATTGATATAAAGTCAGGCCATCTTACATGCAATTAATACAACAGAAGCATTATTAATTCATATTGTAGTCTCAGGAACTTATTTTTTCTGATTTCATAATTTTTTATTTTGATCAACTCTTTTGAGTACAAAGTATTCTTGAGTTGCAGGAACAATGTAGAAAATAACAGTGTTTGATGACCTATTTAACTTTCTCAGTATTCCCAAATCCTAAAAAACTGATGTTATACATGGTTGGGATAAACTCAGTATTCAGAAGAGGTTTCTTGCACCAAACTTGAATGCAAAAGACAGAGACTCCTTTAATATATTCTAATACATTTTTATTTTTCACATCAGAGTTGCTGATTTAAAAATATGTCAACTGCCAATGTATGTGCAGCTTTCTGCATATCTAGGTTATAAAAACATCCTTGTTCCAAATACTTTACATCTTTAACTGACAAAACAATTTTTACAGCAAAGAAATTCAGATTCATAAAGAATAAGATAAATTATGCAGTTAAGATTAAAATGAATTATGCAGTCTTCTGTTAGCTATGCACCAACTGATAACCAGTGATTTAATTAATTAATAACCAGTTCTGAAATTTGCCCCCTCTCTGGTGGATATGAGCAGTGAAAATTTAACCTGAAAAAACCCCTATGTTTATTTACACCACTTGAATATCCAGCCCTCTTTTTGGTCCAAATAACTGGACATGCACCCTGCCATGCATATTTTATTTAAATCTTCCCTGACCACAACAACTCATTCCATACTATTTCCTCTTCTCATTGTTAGACTGTGGATCTGAGGCAAGAGCAGACAAAGCTAAAAGGAGAGGTCTCACCCGCTGCCCTCAGTTCCTCAGTGCTGCTCCCCAGTCCCAGTGCTGGCCTTTTCATGGCCACTCACTTTGGTTGTTTGGCTGGTGGGTTGGTTTTTTCTGAGGGACAGTTTTCATTCATCTTCATCCCAGCTCAGTTCACTGTATGGTTGCACAAAAGCTGCTGCTGCCATAAAGGAAGGCAAAGAAATAGCAAGGGCAGTCATGTCTCTCCATGGGATGTGGATGATCTGATGGTGGTAACTCACCCTGAGCGCATTGAAATGAGGGGATAAATATGAGTCCTGTGAACAAGAGGAGTGAGAGTAGTTAGGTTCCTGGTGTTTGTTTTCTTGCTGTTTTCATTAAAAAAAAAAAAAACAAACCAGAATAAATTTTAACTGAATAAATCAGAAAATATAACTGTAAGGTTTTAGTATCCAATGATGATTACTTAACTATTCAGAGCAGGTAGTTTTGATGTTGTTGTTTGGTTTTGGGTGTTTTTTGTTTGTTTGTTTTTTGTAGCTTCAAAGACTTTCACTCTCAGTTGAGTGTGCAATGAAGATACTGTCTTTCATCAGTACATCAAAAAATAATTTTAAGCTCCCATCTTTTATCCTTTCTGTGATGATCCTAAAAAAAAAACCAAGAAAACAAAAAGAAAGGAAATAGCCATAAATATATGAAGGTCTCTGCTCTCAAAATATATCTCTCTAGATAGTATATAAATAAGGAAGAAGAAAATTATATCCTTTTCCCATTTGGCCTTGAAAACTATCCTTCCTGCAGGAGTCATCAGTAGGTGAAAAAACATATACAGATGGGAGATAAATAGAAGTGACTATTTTTTACATGTAATAAAATAATCTTGCTTTCCACCTCTCTTGTGGTGAGAGACTATAGAATAAAAATCTGCAGTTAGACAACAACTCATAGACTCCTAGAATCCCCTCCTGGGGAGGAAGAGACCTTAAAGATCATCTATCTCCAATTCCTCTGACATGAGCAGGGACACCTTCCACTAGACCAGGTTGCCCAAAGCTCCATCCAACCTGCCCTTGAACACTCAGGGATGGAGCACTCCCAAACTGTTTGGGCAACCTGTTCCAGTGCCTTACCACCCTCACAGTAAAGAATTTCATTGGTACATCTAACCTAAATTTCCCCTCCTTCAGTTTGAAGCCATTACTTCTTTTTGTGTCACTACAGTTCTTGATGGAGCGTACCACTCTGGTTTCCCTGTAAGCCTCTTGGAAGGTTGCTCTGTGGTCTCTATTTGAACAGCCTCAACTCTCCCAGCCTGTCTTCTTAGAGGAAGTGCTCTAGTCCTCTTATCTACTTTGTGGCTTCCTCTGGACTCACTCCAACAGTTCCATGTCCTTCATATGCTGGGGACCCCAAAGCCGGAGGCAGCACAGAGGGTGGGATCGCATGATAGTGGCGTAGAGCGGCAGAATCCCCTCTCTCACCTGCTGCCCACACTGCTTTGGATACAGCCCAGGCCATGGGCATGTTCTGGGCTATGAAAGCACATGGATGGGGTTAGTTTTTAGTTTTTTGGGTTTTTTTAGTTTTTTGCCAACCACCAGCCCCAAATCCTTCTCTTCAGGGTTGCTTTCAATTCCTACTCCGCCCAGCCTGCAGGTATGTCTGACATTGCCCTGACCCAGGGATAGGACCTTGTGCATTGCTTTGTTGAACTTCTTGGAGTTTGCACCAGCCCACCTCTCCAGCCTGTCAAGATCCCTAACAACCTCTGTCATTGGAGTGCAGTGCAGCTTTTGGTGAAGGAAAACACACAAGCACAACCATCCCACTGCTAGGTGTTAGTTTTGAAGTATTAAGGGTTATTTTATACAAATGTTCTTGCCAGATTTCTGACAGTTCTGGTCATTCTGACCACCCTGTAGCTATCTTTCTGAGTCACAGCCTTCAGCAAATCCTCTCCATCAATTCTTATGTTTTATGGAAAACATGAAGGCCAAGCAAGGGAGATGGAGGGGTAAATGAACATAGTTGCTGGATGGTCCCTGAGAAACTCCTAAAGGGCTGCTAATTTAGGGTGCAAAGGTCCCCAACTAAACTAAAGGCACCTCCTTTCCTGAGAGCCAGGTGATGCAATGGTCCTATGGGTGAAAGTATTTCCCTCCTCTTCTCATCAATGGTGCTGGCAAAGTCACAGCATGCGGCTGGGGGTGCTGCTAAGGGGGCTGTGTGTGGGACAGAGGAATGGTCCGGGGTTGGAGGGAACTCAGCACTGAGGCAGTGCAGTGGTAAGGCTAGGGCCATGATTTGGGCATGACGTGGTTACCATGGCCGTGTTGGGATTATGCCCCCAGCACTATCCCCCTCCCTGCCAAGCTCCAGAGTCAGTTCTTGCCCCCTTCTCGCAGAGAAACATACCTTTAATGATCAGCGTGTGCTCCTGCAAGCAGGGCAGCCCAAAGATGAGGAAGAGGTGGGAAGAAGGAGGGTTGCAAAGAAGGATCAAAGGAGAGGATGGTTACAGGCTGGTGAGAGCCTTCTGGTGCATCCATGGAGTTGGCAGTCCTTAATGCTATGCATTTTCAACTACTCTAAGACTGTTTTTTAAGGAACAAGAATTCTTACACTATTTAATTTAAAACCCTAGGAAAACTGAGTTGTCTGCCTCTGCAAAAGTGTGTCTTTATACATCACTCCGACTTTCTGAAAAACAGATGATTCTCTATATTAGTGAGTCACAACAGGGATGGTTTCGGAATAAACATGTATCATTGCAGGAGAGATTTTCAGATTCAGTCAGCCAGATCCAAAGTGGCTCTAGATAAATCACCTACTAACCATTTGGCTTCTAAATCATGAGACAAAATCATGAATAACAGATGTTCCATGATGTGGAGTGACTAAGAGCTAAGTACTTCTATGAGCTCTGAATATTTTAGACCATGACAGCATCCTCAGTACCTGGGCATAATGATAACTATCCTTCTTCCTCCTGCTCTCATATCTTGTGCTGGAGATGAGAGTGTAGTTTGTTATTGCTACTGAGGCCCTTGTTTTAAATTATTTAATATGTCCCTGTAATTTTCTTTCTTCCCCCTGCCTCCCCGTTCTTCAAGAAGTTTGTTTAGGAAATATAATGAACCCTTTAGCATTTTTATTTTGTTCTGCTTTGAAACAAAAGCACTGTAGATCACCTAGGAAATGCTTGCCATGGAAAAATGTTTCCCAGCAGATAGAATTCACCCTTTGACAATCGCTTCTCTCCACTGTTGTGATGCACACAAACTTTGCTTTGTTTCACAAACAAAGCATTTGGTTTGGAAATGAAAACAAAAGTGCACTTGCCGACGTTATTTTGCTTGGTTTTATAGAACGCTGTCAGAAGGCTGAAATCATAATTTATAATCATCTGTTGATGTTTGCACAGCTCTATTCATATGGTCATACAATCTGGATAAAGATAATCTACTTAGAGGTGTGAAAGGCAGTGTCCTACTGAGCACTGGTTAAACTGTGGTATCTAGATGATAACAGAGGGTCAAACTTCTACTGGCAAGACTTGGTGTAGGCATATTGACTTTGAATAAATATTTGTACCAAACAGGTTTTACTCTGTATTTTCCTCATCTCAATGTTTATAAATTTCAAGGCTTGTTATGCTAATTCTTGCACTACTTAGATTAGACCAAGAAGTATCTTATAAAGTAGTATTGTAACCATGCTAGTGATAGTACCTTCCACTGACTAGAACTTAAGGATTGCCATTTTATGTAGAAAATGTCCTATGGATACCTAGCTCAGCTCTTGAACTGTCAGTAAGGGGGAATTGAGAAGAATGGGAGAGCTGCACCTTGGTCACTGGAGATTGGTGTTCTATAGCAAAAAAACTATAGATCCTCATGCCGCACTGATAAGTATTGTAGCAAAATTAAGTCAGGCAAGATATGCAGCATGTAGGGTGTAAATATTGAAGTGATAGTTTAGTTACTCATTATGTGGGCAGTTCTTGATTTCATACTTAATACTTTAAGTATTATGCATACTTTACTTTCATATGCATAAGAAATGTGAAAATATTCAGTCACACAGCAAGTATAATTTTTCTGTCAATTTCACTTTCATAAGAAAACAGGATTTATTGAATATTTATTTGATAGGAACTCCCGTTTAATAGTAAAAGAAAGCAATGGACTTCCTAGTGGTAAAACAATTCGAAGTAAAAAGCAACAGCAAAAAATTGAAATTCTAAAAAGTTGAACAATCCAAATCTTAGTGTAATTTCATTTAGCACAAAGCAGAAAAATATGTATTGTAGTGTGTAAATCTTGTAAAGATATATACAGTCCATTTAAATAGGGGTGTTCAATAATATAATATGAAAGTTTGTATAAAGCCTATTTATACACAGAGGGTCTACTGGAGCTTCATAATTTTAGTGCATCTGCTAAATAGTCACTTAATGCAATTAAATTGCTCTACTTGATGGACCAGGCAGCAAAATTTTAATGGGCATTTGCCTTCTACATTTTCCACTGGAGATGGAGCTTTTTAATAGGAAACACTGTGGGCAGAAAATCCAGAGGGGTGCAATGTACCGTAAAACTGGAAAGGAGTTTGTCTTGCATCATTTGGTTTTTCGCAAAATACTGCTTCATAAGTATACAGAAAAGAAAAAAAAAATGCAGAAAAAGAACTCTTAAAATATAATGAGTTAATAACAGGTTTTAAAAAAGCTCCAGATCATTTTTAAAAATTCATCTTCCAACCATGAGCTGAAGAATATTTCCTCTCAGAGAAAATAGTTGCAAGATTGAAGTAGCTGGAGTCATGTCCAATAAGCATATGCTGATTATAATTTGTTTAATAATACGCTAATTAACATATGCTCCATTCTAAAAAAGTCACTCAGAGAAGTTATAGCAGTGATGTTTTTTCTGTTTGTTTGTTTTTGTTTTTTTTTTCTTTTTTTACTGTGACAAAACCATGGGTACACCAGTTCTAGAGTTTTAAATTCATCAGTAAATACAAAATAAGAATTAATACCAACTTCTGTTTTAGAAAACGGAGATTATAAACAGCTGCAGGAATTCATCTTGCTTCCATTAGTTTGAAACTACAGTACCTCATCATGTTTTTTCTCATAAATGCCACTTAAAGTGATGCATTATTGCCTTCATCAATAAGAGAGAACAATACATTTTAATTTCTATTTATATAGTTTAGCTTGAAATTTTATTTTATCTTTATATAGCAGGCAATGTCATGGTGATGTTTTGCTGTTCAGAATTCAGGGCTATAAAAAATACAATTTTTGCCAAAACAATGTTACTGGTGACGCAAGATTTGTGGTTCTAACAGGTATTATTTTCTCTCTGTTTGTCACTTACACCAACCTCATCATAAGAAGGCCATATTGTTTTCTATGTTTTAATGAATTACAATGCCATTTTTTCCTCACATGATTCATCTCTAGGTGCAGATGGAGACATTAACTAGATGTAAGGCTCATCTAACTTTCACTGTAATCTCAAATCCTCTGGTTGATGGAGAAGAGTAGTACCTTAATCCCACTTTATCCTTCAGAAGACTGACATTCCTTGGGTTCCATCTGATGACAATAAAAAAAATGAGAAGCAGAACCAACTCATATTTCCGTAGGCAATGACTTTTGAAAGAAATCAATCCCTGCCTTTTTATGGGAAGAGGTGTCTTTTGTCGCTGGGTATTGGGATTATGCCATGGGGTTATGAAGAGGTGCATTAAAACTAGACAGCAGTGAGTACTGGCTGGCCCCAGACTTTGAAACATCAGGAGAAATGGCATGTGCTTGGTTGACATCCTTGATCTTTTGAGATTTCTGAGATGTGCTTAGGTACATCTTTCTTTTCTTCACATCTCCTTTGTCCAAGGGCATCAAGTGTGTCTCCTTCCCTGAAGAGCATCCAGCAATGTTCTTTCTTGATGACAGAAGCAGAACTTTTACAAAGGCCTACCCAGGACCTAACTAGACCCTAATGAAGCATGTATAAAGAAAGACAGAAATGAGATTTTTAAGGTAATTTATGTACAAATTTAGGAAAACAGATTGCCTTTGCAGATATACAACTCTTTCCATAGCTTAAGGCTCATACAGCTTCATTTTAAAATGGTGGTGGTAAGGCCTCATGTATTTCTTCTTCTATTTTTTTTTTTATACATTTTTAAAATCAGTCCTGGGTAAACTTTGAGCAAAGACTCTCAAAAAAACTTTGCCTCAAACTTTTGAGTTCAAAGAAAGCAAAGCTAAATACTCATCATGCTTGTGGCAGCTCATTAACCTATTCCTGAACTCATTTTCTTTTTTATATTTTCCTAATATTTGTGGATATAAAAAGAGTTTTTGTTCATTTAAAAAATCCTTTTGAAACTACCTAACACTCTTTTACATTAGAGTTAATGAAAGATCCATATTGCTTGCAGTGAGCAATCAGGCAACAATCAGAGAACATCCACCATTATAAGAAGTGCCTGTGTAGATATTCACTCTGAAGTGCAATTGTTTCACATAAAAAAAAAAAAAAGTTTGTTTAGTTTTGGTTGGAGTTCTTTGCTTGGTTGGTTTTTAACTAAGCAGTTTCCATGCAGTGTTTTTACAACAAACAAGTCTTTATACATCCATTTTCAAGGTCATTATTGTCTTTTACTATCAGCAGACTTTTGAAAAGCTAGACACATTTTACTTATATTTTCTGGTTTCAGCTCTGTTACTCTCTTGCAAGGTTCTTGTTTCCTTTCAATTTACACAAAAATTTTCATAGGACTTTGGAAAACTTCATATCAATCATTCCACCACAACCACCCCTGTAATATGGCTAAAGGACTTGAATTCAGATGTACGTCTATTGGAGCCATTGGAAGAACCATCCCATATATAAATTTCTTCAAAGACATACAGAAAGTTCTGAATTTCCACCGGTTTTCTACTTTTCCTACTGACTGGAAAATTTCTTAGATTACCTGGGTTCAGATTGTAAATTAAGGAGTGGTAGAACAAACCCCTAAAATTCTAAAGGAAGCAATAAGGGGACTTTTTTTTCCAAAACTTGCTTCAGGAAGTGATCTTATACTGATGGTTTGAAGAGCTGATGTGCTTTAGACAAATTTTCAAGTTCTGTTGGCAGATTCAAGAAAGATAACTGGAACTATTTCTTCTACTGAATTTACATAGAGATCGGTTTCAGGCAGAACATGCAGATGATGATAGGGAAAGAGGAACAAGTCTGGAACACAATGTTTTGCCTCTAAGGAAGGTTGTCCAACTGTGGAGAGGTCAGACAAGCAAGGTTAAGGAGAGAAAATACTCAATGTTTTTGCAGAACTGTGTTTTATCCATCCCAAAGCAGAGTGAAGCAGTAGCTGCACTTGGCCTTCTTTGTTTGTGATTTCCAGAGATCTTATCTGTGTTATTCTGTCAGGCAGACTTTGTTGGCAAAAGCGCTAAAGGAAAAATGCCTTCCCAGAAGTAGGAAAGCAAGTACACATTTGAATGCGTTTTCTCTGTTTCATTGGAACAGTGATATAATTTGATAGTCAATTAATGATCTTTGTCATGGGATGTGAGTCCCTTCCCAGGGATAAGTTGCTGTCCCTTTCTGTAGCTGAATTTGGCTGGGTACTTGCAAGCAGTTAAAAAGTACCAAGACATGAATTATGTCCTCCTCATAGCCATGAGGAGTGGACCATTCATGACATTGAATGTCACATTGCTGAGAGTTCCCAAAACCTGTGATCTTTTATGTCTCAGGTTGAAATGGTTGATCTGGGGAGTCTGGAGACCAGCATATGTCTGCTGCCTTAAAACCCATGAAGTTGAAGGGTCCTACTCATCTTGTGACCTCCCAATAGCTTTGCCCTTTCTGGAGAACCATCCTTTCATTAACATTTTCATCTAACAAACATGTAAGAGAGACATTTAATAGCATAATACTCTGGCTATCCAAATATGGCACTGCTGCCTCTTGTTGCAGAGTCAGGAGTGAAAAGAGTAACTGTAGAAGTGTGTTTAGGAACATGATTTTCTAAGTTTGGGAAATAGCTCAGTATGTGTCATTGCTTGCTGTCTGCCCTTAAGTGGCCAATCCTTTTCCATTCCTCCAATTAGAAAACAAGCAATTCTTGCAAAAGGAAGTGTGATAGTTGGGACAAGTATTTGAAGTGCTGTACAGAATCATAGATGGGGAGGAAAAGAGCATCTTGTGGACCTGGCATAAAAGAAACTTGCAAGCTTCAGGCTATCCAGCTGCCCAAGTAAGGATAAAAGGGAGTTGGATCATTCAGGATGAGTTATCTACCATCCCAAGTATGGCAGTATGGGACATAAAGGGGAAATTATTTAACTGGCCTTGGGGTGTTTTTTTGCTACTGAAAGGCAGCTGGCTGATTTGGGGAACCATCTAGCTGTCTTTTGGCTGACTAGTTCAGGAGAGATGAATTTGGACTCAAACCACTGAAAGATGTTCTTTTGTATTGATGGCCTGGAGGTAACCTCATAGCTAAATAGCCATCTCTGATCATCTTTTTGATCTGGAAGTAGTTTTTTTAATTTTTATTTTTTTTCTTGATAAAATATTTAGAGACTTAAAAAAAAGTTAACTGAAAAGGTGATGAAAACCAGAATGGAAATATTTGGATTTCAGCTTTTAGGAATATTTAAGGAAGATAAGTTTAATTATCATGAACACTATTATCAATTTTTCACCTCTGCAGAGATAAACTAAGTGAAAATGCTGCAAGTGGCAACATTTTACAGAAGTTAATATTTGCATTCCAATACACAAATCATGTGAGAACCACAGATTCATCTATAAATATAAAACACAATAGGATTTTTCATCTTGTAGATATATTGGTTGAGGCACAGGGACCTCAGCTGGGGTGTTCACAATCACTAGTAACCTGGGATTGATGCAAAACTCATTGATTTGCCTCAGGGGGGAAAGGGACATCTGGGAACAGTTCAAAGCCTCCAAGTTCTCAACTGTGCTCCACTAACCCTGGGAGAAGTGCCAACCAGCTATGCAGTTGTTTTTTTCCCATCCTTCCATTCCCCTGCTTTCCACAGGAAAGGACAGAAATCACTTGGATGAGCAGGAGGGCAGAACCACAGACACAGTAAGGGACACATCTCATCACTGCGCATATATGTCCTCCCTCATTTTTCCTCTGCACATAAACCCACTTGTTTAGTGTCCTGTATTGCCCGTTTATCTGTAGTGAAATGGATTTGACTCAGTGCTTCCCTTCCCTGAGTTATCTCCTCAGTGATACATTTACCATATGTGCTTCATGTGATTGTACTATTAAGGTGTCAGGATCTAAAACTGAAATACAAAAATATCAGCTTTTGGCTTTCTCTAAAAAGTGTCCTGTGCAGATACACACTGCAAACTGACCCCTTTCATGTCAGCTCTCCACAAAGAAGAAAGGGTATTCTGGAAATTTAAAATGGGACCACTGTTCTATTAAATTTTGGCTTCAGGCAGTAACAACAGGCTGTTGAAGCACAGTTCTATTCTTGTTTTTCTGCAGTTTTGGTTAATATGAAGAAAACACAGCACAATAGACAACATACATCAGTACACTGTGAAAGAATGTAATTGAAGCGGCTTATTGACTTCACAGAAAAGGACAGTTTGCTATAGGTTTTAGGTGTCTCCTTCATTTAGCTTTGGTTCTGCACTGTGCACTTCAATAACTTGGAACATTTTTAGTTTAACTTCCTGATTACTTCTTGTGGAAATTATGATGTACAAGTATTAGCAACAGAACCTTCAAGTGTATCTAATTCAGATGTATTTTACTTATAAAGGAGGGCACAATGCTAGTTCAATGCCATTTTTCCCTGTTAGTGTGTTGTGTTTATAGTGTATTGCATTAGTAAGTAACAACAGAACAAATGTTTTTTGTTCTCACTGAAAGAAAAATAATGACCCTGAATTAATAAAATTAAAAGACCAAGTCAATTAATTTGAATAATTATAGTAAGAAGGGTAAAATTATGGATTGTTTATTCCATTGTCAAGTTTTTCTTTTATGCTCAAGCCTTAATTTTCACTTCTCAAGACACAATGAATAGCACAGTAATTTGAAATTGTGCTTGTCCTTTCTGTTCATTAAAAGAACAATAAAAGAAAACTTCTACTGGCTAGCAAGAAGATGACAAAGTTCAGTCAAGCAGATAAACATAAGTCTTTAAAAAGAAAGATCTCAGACTGTTCAGTCATTTAAAGAAAGGTACTAAGAAGAGAACACACCAAGTACGGGACATTAAGTATGAAGGACAATATGAACAAATGATGAAGCAGTGAAAACTGTCTCTGTGTATGTTGCAAACTCGGAGGAAATTCTCCTGAAACATAAAAGGAGAAATGCTGTTTATAGAGGATGCCAGTCCCCATACATCCCTCTCTGTGCATGCCAATGCACCTCACTGGCTGGAGGTGCTGCTTTTTAACAGTGCCTGCAGGGTGTCTCTCCCCTGGGGCAGAATTCTTGGACAGTTCTATTCTTATTCATATATTTCAATTTGTGCAGTGGATTTTAAGAAAATATACTACCAAAAGACAGCATGCTGATAACTGGCTTTATTCTGCAGTTTGTGTACTAAAGATAACAAAGAGATGAGAGAAAATGTCTTCATGGTCTAATGTGGCTGCCTGACAGAGATAACTTTTTTGACCATGTATATTTCCTCTACAAGTCTCCTGCACCTTGACATTCATGTTCTTGTGTATCTGTGACAGCAACATACAACACCCACCATGGAGCTGCAGTAGCCAAGGAAAGCAAAAGATTTCAAAAACTGCTTGTTTCTTTCCTGGTCCTGAATCAGAAAACAATTGTTTGAGGTACTCATCAATTTCCTCCATGCAGATAAAGCTTCTGGAACTGAAGACGTGGACTCTAAAAGAGCTCAAAACTACAGAGAGTAGTTGGAGTAGTGGAAGACTGTTGAAGTTTGGAGTTGTGAGGGAATTGTGAGGGAGTTGTGAGGGAGTTTGGAGTTTGGAGTTGTGAGGGAGTTGTGACGGAGTTTGGAGTTGTGAGGGAGTTTGGAGTTAGTTGGGAGTTTGGAGTTGTGAGGGAGTTTGGAGTTGTGAGGGAGTAGAATTGGAGTAGAGTTGTCAGAAATGAGTCAGAACCACAGGTTTTAGCTTGAAATGCTTGTGATTGACACATGAAGAGATAGGTGAAGCACTCCAGGATGTAAATGCGTCTGAGCTCTTTCTGTCTTTAAAAAACATGATGTTACACATGTCCCATTCAAATGCAAAATGAACGGACTCCTGAATTCTCATATTCAAACTCTAACCTTGCAGGGAGTTCTTAGGTGAAAAATGTTGCTGGGAAATTACTGGCAGTTTTTTTACAGTGGCCCCAAAAAGGAACCTAAACACATCATTCTTCACTCCTTGCAGCTCTTTCAGGTAAAAACCTGGCTATTAAAGTAAAACGGGAGTTTTGTAATTTCTTCCATCAGGGTAGGATTCCAAGACTTGTTTTTTTTTTTGTTATGAAATGTATATATCAAGTGTTTTTTTGATGCTTTAGGCTTTGAATCAATTTCTATCACAAATATTTTTTATTTATAGCGTTTTCTATTCTGTTCAGGAAAAATGCTCTTGAGTGAGGTTTTTTTTGCTGCTTTTCTCAGAAACAGCATGAGCAATGGAGATGAAGATTCATTTCAGTAACTTTGAGCTTCCCTAAATCTGTAGTATTGCACAAATGGTTCATTGTCTAAAGTGAATTGGGTCACTCAAGAGCTCTTCCATTTTTTTCCAGCTCTCCAAAAAGATTTTTCACTCTTTTGAATGTAAATTCCAGAATTCAGAGGATAAAACTGATTTATTCAGAGATAAATTATGTAAATTATTATCTGCTAGCTACAGAGAAAGACAGCCAGTAGAACCAGTATGGTTCTAGATATGGTATTTAAAAGTCCAAAATTGGAAGGAACATGTATTGAAGTTCCTAGCAGGAGAGAGGCAGTAGAGCCATGAGTGGCTACGGAAAGGAGTGGGGAATGCAGAAATTACAGATTAAAAGAGAAACTAAATCTATTTGTAGAAGAAGTGTAAGAAAAGAATCTTTTCGAACTTGTGAGCAGAGTCTGTTAAAGTAGAATTTAGGCAATATTAAATGATTTCTATAAATACATTTTTTCATTAAAAAAACATGCAGTGGGTCCATTTAAACAAGAAATATTTAATATTATGTGTTAAAAAATGCTATAGCTGCAATTCACAAAAAGCTTGGGTCCCAGTCATTCTCTTGCAAATGCCAACAATTAAAACTATTCACAAGTGTGTCCCTTCTAAATACATTGTTTTGCAACTGTAGAGTGTCCACAGAGTCCTTGGCTGCTCTCACTGCAGAATATGCATCATTTGCTCTTATTGCTTCTAGTGAGATTTTGGCTGTGGTCCCTGCTTCACCAAATCGCTGCTCTCCACTGTAATGGGCTCAGCTCAAATGACAAAGTTAAAGTCTTCTTAACAATGCAATGCACCTGCTACATGAATTAAAATTGCTTTTAGTTGACTTTAGTTGCAATACACAGGCTTTTAAAAGTGTAAATTTTCCTGCAGAAGAAATATCATATTTTTAAAATTAATTTAACAGGAGAACATTAAGAACTACAAAAAAAGAATATTAACTACAAACAAAATAGGGCATTATGTTTGTGTTTCTTTATTTCAAAATGTTTTGATTACAAAATAGAATATTATATGCAATTTTGAGGTATTTTTATTATAATAGATGAAGAAATACTAAAATATTGCACTAAAAATTTGCACTCTAAGATACATTTGATGGGGTATGAAACATTTTGTATATGTGTTTGTGTTCAACTCTGTAAATACAGATGACATCAATATCATGTTACTAGACATAAACTAACAGGGAAGAGGAGTAACAGGGTCTGCTCCAAGGTGGGAGCCAGGAGATAGGGCAACCCAGGCACTGGAAAGGCCCTGGCTTCACCTTCCAGCCCCTGACTGATTATGAGTTACGCTTGGCTGCACCGGGAAACTGAGGCGTAGATTTTATCAGCAATGTTTCACTTGCAGCCTTTCGAAAACCTTGTTGACTTCACAAGATTCAAAATTGTTTTTTCCAAGATGATTTTTCCAATTAACTTCTCATGGAAAATTTGCTCTACTTTCTTTTCAACTGTTTTTTAGAAAGTTGGAAAATGATGTTAAAAATACTAGGGTAGCAATATAAATTATTGCAACTGTAATGACTTTATAGGCCCTGAGCAAATACATTTCCATGCTCCCTTTATAGCACAAAAAGGACGGTGTAGAAGATGCAAGATAGATGCCATATCATACACAAGTAGTAGGGCTCCTGATTTTTCAAGTAGTTGCTAACACAAAGTTTAATAGAAGCACTTTAAGCATTGAAAAAAATATGGCAATTTCACATATTTTATCTGAATAAGAAGCATCACAACAATTCACACTAGTTCACAGTTTGATATTAACACTTCAGTTGCCTCAGGAATTATATCATTTTCAGCATTTTTTTTAGCAGATTTAAAAGTGCTAAAAATGCACACATTACTGAAAATAATGTTAATTTTACAAAATGCTGTGTAGAATGGTAACTGGTTTTCCACATAGTTTTGATTTTTCATACTAAGTCATAGGAAGCCACATAAAAACTAGAATGTTGTATAGACAACTTTTCCCCCTGCACAATCTTTCCAACAGCATGCTATCCACTGAAGTCATTAGAAAAGTAAAAATAATGTTGGATTCAAAGTCAAGTGGAGATGAATAGCTCCTTTTCAAACTGTGTGAATAGATAAGAACATTTAATCAGGTTTATTTTACTTAAATCTAGATTGGTAAAAAATTAAAAGAAGAGGAACAAAAGGTGCCAAAGAACTTCATAAAAAACCCAAATTAATTCTTGATTTCGTCTTTAAAAACTCTATAAAAGTATGGTTCATCAGAGAAAGGAGCTGGTTTTGAAAATCAGACACCTTGAATACTTCATACTGGTGAGTACTAAAAGGCCATTGAAGCAAAGAGTTTTTCTGGTGATTCCTTACATTTTAGGAATTAGTAATGAAGCAAAAAATGGGAATATATTTGCCTAGCTGGAAACTAGGTGGTATGAAAGAATCTTGTTTCCTGACTGATAAATGTTCTTTAACTGATGTGCAAGAAAATAATGTCAGTAAGCCCAATGCTTATTGAATCAATTATTACTAATTGACAGAACTCATGAAGCAATTTTCAATGAAAATGCATTGCCAAATGATGTACATAAAATAAAAATGTATATATTTGTAAAGAAGGTATGAAGTCTATGCTTACAGAACAAGAATAAATTATAGAAATCCATATTTCTAGAGATTATTTCTGAATATAGTGAATAGATAGATAGATAGAAAGAAAGAAATTATAGGTTCTTAGTGTGTTTTTGCCTCATGTTTTTGTATTTGTTTACATAATGGGAAAGAGGAATTAAGTAGTCAAGACCTATCAATTTGCATCACAACGGTTTCTGTCTGCTATGTGAAAAAATGTGTGTTTTGTGTTTGTAAATTTGAGAGGGAACAAGAAATTATGATGGATGCTAAAAGATAAGTTATTTGAAAGCTAAAAAAAAAAGAAAGTCTTTAGAGAGTTTTTAATTAGCTTGAAATTACCAAAATAAGATTGAGAAGAGAACACCAAAATATCTTCCAGAGAAAAACATTGTGCAATTTTTGTGATGCTAAAGAGAGATGCATATAAATAGAGAAAGGAAACTAAACTAAGCCAAATCCCATAAAAGAGATAAGTATTTTAAAATCAAGAATAATGAAGACATTAACAGCTAGAAATGTCTTTATACCTTTGGTATTCTCAGATCAAAACATACAACTTGTTATAACCTAGCAAAAATTTTTTAGGTAAATATACCAGGCTCAATGCAGTAATAACTGGATGAAAACCAAGATTGTGTAGACTGCAGAAAGTGAGTCAAGACAGTCATAATTGTCTTGTTAATTTTTAGTCTGTATCAGAACAACTGTTTCCTGATAAAGCTCATCTTTGAAGTGTTTTAGCTGTACAATTAAATAAATCTTGGCACTTCAGCCCCTAATGACCTCCTGAAAGCTTTTATCTATAGGACAGGTGAGGATTCCCAAATCAGTTACCAGTTTCTGTAGCATCAGGTCAGCTGAGTAAGAATTCCAAATAACCAAAAGAGATTAAAGAATATGTCAGGATGTTAAAGCCACACATCTGTGGTTGCACAAAGTATTTGCTTTCTGTATTTACAGAATTTTGATCCATTTAGTTGCTAGCTTGTGACGTCTACCAGAAATCCCAGAGAGCACAGGGAGCAGAGTTAAAACCATGGGATAACAGGCCACAGAAGAAATCCTACAGGACCAAGGTAGTTGTTGAAAGGCAGTTTGTAGAAGAAAATTAGTTTTCCAGAAAACAAATGGGAAATGGATTCTGTCAGTGGAAGAAGGTCTGATTGTTCATTTCTTGTTTTGGGTAACCCCGGGTAGCCTGAGTAACATTAGTCATACAGGTTCCATATAAAAGAAGAGGAAAAGAAAGAGGACATTTCTTTTTCCTCTAGTGTACAGGTTGTAATGTTTCTCTACAGTTAGTAACTGGCAATATATTCTGTTTAGAGCACAGGTTTTTCACCAAAGCCTGGTGAGACAGAATTAACTGATTTCTCCAAAGTAGAGACTATTAAACTCTACAAGCTCAGAGGAAATTATGAAAACTGCTTGAAGAGGTACCAAAAATCTACCTCTCTAGATAAGCCTTTTGAATCATTTATATCTGTCTCATGATTATGACAGTAATCTCTGCACATTTAAAAACTGCTGACATGAGTAATGTGACTTGAATATCTATACAGGTATATACATAGAGTTCAGCTTTATAGTGGAATAGAGGATTAGATTTCCTTGTGAGAATTAGTACATTGATTTTAGATAGTTGTACTTGTAAAAGCAAACTGAGCCTCATTTCTGCTCTCAGTCCTGGTACCAGCAGGAGTCAGGAAATATGAAGAGGCACAAAGCTGAAACATAACAAAATTAGCAACGCAGAAGAATCTCACAATGTTTTTAATGTTAATTTTCAGCCAGCAGCACTGTGGTGACTGAGTCTTCACGGTTTTGTGGGATTCTTTCCCCACTTCATAACACTACCATTATCCTAATGTACCCAAGTCTTGGATAATTAGGAACTGTATAGTTAGATCCAAAATATTTAGAAAGCTCATGGAAAAAAAAGCTCCTAAGGATCTCAGCTTTCAAAGAGTGGTTAAACTCAACATTAGCAAATGACAAAGAAATTGAAAAGTCTTGATTCTAGTAGTTGTGAAAGACATCTATAAAATGTACTCATATTTGGAGACAGTTTTTCAGGACCTAACCAGATATTTCTCTGCATTTCCTAGAGATTTTAATTTCTTATTCTTCAGTTAATACACTTTTGGTACAAAATGGAGATCAGTGAAGAAAGACAGTAAATATGTTTCAACCCAAACTTGTTTATTAACCAAGGAATTTATCTTCTACCTGTGAGATACTAGTTTTGAGTCTCTGACCTGATCATTTACAACAAGAATTTGTATCAAATTCTCTTACACCAGAGTGAGCAAAGACTACAAAGACAAAATGAAATATGGCTTTAAGTACTTCAAGAAAACATGAAGCAAGGAAAAAAAGTAAAATAAAAAATACAGCTGTACAATGTAGTCTGTCAGTAACAGAACATTTCCATGAGTGCAAGAATGAGTGTTAGTTGGATCAATTACTCATGCATCTAATTCTTTTAAAAGCAAGAAACCTGTCAAAATAGGGATTTAAAAATTAATGAGGCTTCCAAATGAACACCAACATGGACGATTCTAAAGACAAGTGGTGTAATTTGAAAGATATGTCAAAGGTGAGCGACTGCTAACTAAGAGAGGAAGTAAACAGATCTATAATAGCTACCATTTAGATACACTGGAGAAAAACAAGACTGAAGTGCATGTCTCATTAACTCAGTCTGCCTCAAAGAAGACAACAGAGTTGTTATCTTTCACAAAGAAATGAACTCGTTTCTGTAATTATTTAGCTATTGTTTATGCAAAGGAGGACAAGGAAAGGTGAACACAGAGTAACAGAAGCAAGGCATTCTAAAACTATGGCATTCCAAGGAAAACAATGTCAGATTGGTAATACTCTGAAGGTACTGTGGTACCCAAAGTTATTGCTGCTTAAATAATCCAGCATGACCTGATCATCAAAGTGCATTGAGGGCACAAGCTCACTGGAAACAATAGACAATTGAAAAATACTATAATGTATTTGTAGATGACTAAATCATGGCCTGAAGACACACACATGAGAAATCCAGCAGTTTTTTGCTAAGAGTAATAGTACCAATAACCAACTAAATGCTGATGGGCACAGCTAAGCTGTATGGATTCAGAATCTGTCCCCATCAGTAGCAGGACTCCACTGACTTCAGACTTGTTATCTTTCACTAAGTTCCTTTGGTAAGATTTGGCCATTTATTCTCCTAGTATCCAAATACATCTATTTTTCTTAATTTTTATGTTATTTTTTTTTTCATTTGTGTGCCCTTTCCTTTGCACACATAAATGACCTACCATGCTTCTGGTGATCAGCTGTATCCATAATTGGTTTTTTTTTTGTTCTATAGCTGTGTTTGTATATTCTGGAAAACCTTGCTCTGTAGTGAGAGTTGTTAACTCATCCATATACCTAACTTGCAGCACGTTGTCAAGAACAAGTTTTTAAAGCTTCTATACAAGCACCAGACTTTTGAAAATCAAAGAATAAACCAAGGTAACTCAAGTCAACCTGCTCTAAGCATTAGTAAAATGGTATAAAAATCTTTAAAATTCAAACGGTGAAAAAAAATCTAAATCCATGTTGAAATCCACAAAATAATAATAATAATAAAAAAAATCTAAGCTGTTCTCTCTTATTTCACCTGGACTTCAGAAGTCATTTAGTCAATAAAAAATTGACATCACCTGGGAAAAAGGTGATTTTTTTTCACCTTCAGAATTAATAGGTAAACATATTTTGGATATAGATTTGGGGGCTTTAATTTTATTTTAAAACTCTTTCTGGAGTTCCTTTAAGAGTTTTACTTGCAAAAATATAATATTCATTAATGTTGTTCTACTATCTTTTCTGTGGACCAAGTAAGTTTTCTATAGCTTGAACATGGAAGAGAATCTAGATTACTAGTTTTGGGTCTAGACTTTGATTTCTTACTTTATAATATCTAGCAGGTTGGTTTTCAAGATTTGGGTATGCAAAAATAGAGGTGAAACCCACATCAGGGTATGCATATAGATTAGGATACTAAACACAAAGCCAATGAAACATGCTAAAGAGATATTTCTTAGTTTATCTCAGTTTGGAATTTCTCAAAATTTTGTAGGAAAAACAGCTACTGGACAACAGCGAAAGGGCTTTTAATTTTCTTGAGATGTTTATTATTTCTGCAACGCGTTTCTCTTGCTATTAAAAATAAAGTAGTATTAAAGCAAAGTACAATAGGCACAGCTGCTTCGTATTTAAAGCTCCATCCCTTTCCATACTGCTTATGGAGTTTACTTGAAACAATCACTGAAGAAGTGAATATGTCTTCCTTATAATCAAAGAAAGTGGGACTGATTTGACTAAAATTGAACACCTATATGTCACATTCTCAGTCTAAGATGTATTTACAGTCAGTGTAGTCTAGTGCACAATTCATCCCTTCTTAAATTAATCAGCTGAAAGAAATCAGGCAGATCTTATTTTAAAGAGCCATTTATTCCCATTGACTCTAAAAAGAAAGTAAATACAGTAAGCAGTATACAGCTATGAAGAATACACCTAAAATTATCATAAATGCAGTAACAGTAAAGTTAGACCAATTCTGATTGAGTGCAGTGGAGGTTATCTGTCCAAAACTCCTGTTTCAATCAGGCATATGGCCAACACTTGATCAGGTCAAATGTAGTTTTGTCTAGTGAACCTTGAAAGCATCCAGGGATGGAGGTTCCTCACCTCATCTGCACAACAAGTTCCACTGGCAAAAAAACTTTTCTGATACCTCTTCTGAACTTAACAAATCATAATGTGCACTCCTGGTCCCTTGCCAGGAGTCCCATGGTCCTTTTGCCATGGATTTCCTTTAGCTTTTACTTTTTTATTATAGAAGTGTTCCTAATCTTTATGTATGCAAGATTGTTCTTCCAAAAATGTTCCAAATATAAGTGAAACAGAGCTGCCTCCCTGAAAGTTGCCAATAAGGAGCTGTTTTGCAGAATATTTCTTTTTTTCAGGCAAAAAAAATAAATGTTTTGAAATGACAGACAGATTCTAAACCTAGGTAATTCAGATATCAAATCCATACCGAGCCACATTTTTTAAAATTTAATAGGCCAGATCCTTCAAAGGCTTCACTGAACAAGCTTAATGTTTGACAGGATCTTAATTCAGAAAATATTGTTCCTTTCTACTCAAAAGAACAGTTTGCTTTTTGCTTTCTTGTCACTCTATTATGGTTTTCCAGTGCTACTGCAGTTGACAAGTAATAATGTACAGTAAATGCTTCTTTTGTATATCATAGGCATGTAACAAAGTTATCACATTTGGCTGGTATGAGAAGGAAAATATTTGGAAAACCATTACTTACTCCATCTTCAAGTCATAAATCTATCCCTTATAGTTTTTTAGTGTGTAAGGAAGAAATATTGGATAAAATTCTAGGAATTTTCTATCTTTCATTCATTCAGTGAAGCGGTAACACTGTCCTTTTGGTCAAATAGCAAGTATTGGTTATTTATAAGGAAAAACACTTAATTAGTGTAGGAATTTGTAGGCAAGTCCATAGTATAATTTCATTGACTTCCATTTCTTCAGGCTGCATGAATTTCTGCTATTCAGTGGATGTACTTCAACTCTTTTTTTGCAATATAAATATAAGACACGTGGAGAAAAATAATAAATATATGAAATTTAGATATTAGGGAAGTCACATTTAGATATCATTTTTCTATTAAAATATAAACCATGATTAAGCTTCTGATTTAAGTCATGCAGGAAAAAAAGTGTGAAATTATGTAAAAGAAATTGCCAAGAAATAATTTATAAAAAGTCATGCTAATTCTGGTTGGGTTTTGTCCAGGTCCTACAACAATGACACTGGAGTCAGTAACTTCCTACTGTCCATGATTGTAAGTTGTAACCGGGGCTTGTCTAACACATGCACTTTTAATTTCAGCTTGTAGTCAATAATGAATTTTTTTGTACTACAGGTCACAGTGAACTCTAAAACTTGAGGCTATAGAGTGTTCAGCATCGAGAGAAATGATTCATATAGCTGTAAAAAAAATTTTGAACTTGAGTGCCATGGCAATTCTCAAATACTCAGTAAGAATGTTGTGTCAAATATGTGACTTGGTTACAGTACATGGCTTTGCATGTTTGCTGGTAGTACAGATTATGATGATATTTATGAATAACTGGAGAACAGTTAATTTTTATTCTCTATCACCTAACAGACAGAGAATCATAGAATTTTTTGGGTTGGAAGGGACTTTAAAAACCATCTCAATCCAATGCCCCTGCCATGGACAGGGACACTTTCCACTAGACCAGGTTGATCAGAGCTCCATCCATCCTGGCATTGAACACTGCCAGGGATAAGGCATCTGTATTTCTAATTTCCTTCCTAATTGTGCTAAATTTTATTTATTTAAAAAGCTAATTAAGTATCACCACCACCACCTAAAAAGTTAAAAATGGATTTAGAAACCATAACTGACAGAAAATGCACCATTAGCATCATAAGTCATAACGCTATGGCATACTATCTTATGATCACATAAAATTTGCCTCTGACACACTATATGATAATCCTTTCCTTTAATTTCTGTTTTTGTTTCTCTTAGGAGAAGATATGAAAGCTAGTATGGGCACTCCTGCTGAAAATTTTATTTCCTTCAGTTTAAAAAAGAAACAGAAAAGTACTTTCTGACTTTATTCAGTGTGTGTAGTTAAAAGGTGTATTAGTGTATATTATTCAAAGCAACAGTAAAGAGCAATAGACATAAATAATCCATTTGAAGGGAGCAATGTTGCCAGCAGAGGTGGAGAGTGGATAATATCTGGGCTCTGTCAATCCACTGGAATGCCCAAACCACTCAGGCTAGAAGAGAAGAGGAAGAAGCATGTGCCAAATTGGCACATAATCATTCTCTGTTTGAGCAAATGAGAAGTAACATCCAGAATGTGTATCCAAGAATACTCTCCAGAACAGCTCTCTAGTTTCACTCCTGCTCCAGCTGCACAGCTGTGTCATCTCTTTCTGAAGTAGAATCATAGGCATTAATGCAATATTTTTCCCATAATAGGAACTTTTGCTTCTGTCCAATAATTAGGGACCACAGTTTGTAGTTACATCTAGATTCAGTATTCAAATTCTAATTTATTGATAACATGAGTTTTTGTACATCACAGATAAACAAAGCACATAACACGGCAGGGTGCACTGCACAAAACGTGTTAGGAAAAGCGTTCAAAATAGCAGTTCTTCACTTTTTCTAGTCCCTTATAGTGGCATCCAATTAATTTCCTTAGGTATTGGTTAGCTCCCTTCTTAACTTAGGAGATAACAGGAAAGTTTAATTTTTTTCTTGATCGTTCTTAGGCACTTTTCCTATCACTGACTAGAGTCAGTTTCCAAATAATTGTAGAATTAAAAAGGCTTTATTCTAGTAATATTTTTTCTAGGAGAGAACAGGACAAGTTCTCATAAATCATTTCCCCAGACTGCTGGCACAATTCCTACATTTGTCTTTTTCATTGTTAACTTCATCATGGTCAGACTCAAATGTTACAGCCTAAAAGATCAAACTTTTACCATAACAGCCTCCAGTGTATTTTCCTCTCCCATTTTCTCTAAATATATTAGTCCTATGTGCTGTAAGAAAGAAATCATATGCTTAAAAACAATGTAACTGTATAATCACAGGACATTAAAAGCTTATGATTGCAGCCATCTAGATTTAACATTTTGTTTCAATTGAAAATCCCCATAAAAGTTGAAGAAAGATTTGGAGACTTAGGAATAGAAGGCATTTAATAGCAGTGTGTCATTAAACCACTAAAAATACATTCCATGACAGCAAGAGGGACAAGACTTTCTCAAAAGAAGTGTGCAAACTCTGATCTTCCCAGGAGAAGGTATGTGAACCAGGAAAGTTGTCTCCTGGAGTTTGCTAGGACATCAAACCAACAGGAAAGCCCCCTGTACCTAAGAAGTTGCTGTGTCATTCATTTTTAAAGGTGTGAAGGAGTCCTGACCAAACAGATAAAATGGAAGGCACCTAACAAGGAGTCTTTCAAAAGGAATATTTCTATTGGCTTCTATGGCATGAAAAAGAGTTCCAGGATTTTTCCGCCCCCTGGAATTCTTAAAATATGGTGCTTGTGTGTGTGTTGGGGCATTCATAAACCAAAAGTTGTCCTTAAAGCCAGATAACCAGCAAACAGAGTCTGTAGCAAAACATTGCCCAAGTATCTCATCTGACATTTTCCTAATGTGAAGGGGGGGAGTTGTGTAGATGAGAGGGGTTAAATTCAGCGTATCATAATGTATCAGTCTTCAGCCCTTTTTTTCACACTGACACAGAGAAGAAGTTTGGTTCTCAAGCTTAATATTCAGGAGATCAGGCTAATACAAATTATATAGAGATAAGTAGATAAAGCAAATTCTATATGCAAATATATATAGTTACTATTGCACAGCACATTCTTTTAGTTTTGTAGATCTGCTGCTGCCATTTTTCCCTCAGACCTGAGTTTTGAGTCAGTATTTTATAACATTTTCAAGAGAAAGTATCAAAACCAGAAATATTAAAATTTTTTAGTGTTTCTTAAATTGGTGAAAATATCTATTTTAAGCTTTACGTTAGTGCTTTGGTTCCAAATCATTAGCTGTAACCATGTAGAAATAAATGCCAACTTTTTTTACTAACTAGCTATTAGATGAAAATTATAATAAAGAAACTTCTGGCATAAAGCTGATTCTTAAGAGTGCATATTTCAAATAGGAAAACTTTTATACAATATATTTTCTAAGTTTAAAAGCAATTAAATGACAACACAGTTGTAGGTTTGCTGCCAATGTTGTATGAAGGATGCACATGCATATGTTTATTTTCAAATCATCTTTTATAATGATTTATAATGATTAAACAGAATTTTGTTGAAACAAAACAATCCAGAGTAAGTAATACTGAATTGGTTGTTGATAAGTTGCTTGGTAGTACCTAGAATATTGTATATGTCAGACAAACAGTACCTGCATATGCTGTGTTGAAAGCAAATCATGGTTGCCTTTATTCCCTCAGGAATCTGCCTTAAGAAATGGACTACATAAATAATTATTAGGAGAGAAAGTAGTCTATTTAACAACCTTTCTAAAGGTTCTAACCTTTCTAATTACTCATTTCTGTGTTAAGTTTGCCTAAAGAACTAGAAATTAAAAAAAGACCATATATTCAAATATGTAAGTGGGATCTATATTAATAACAAGTGCCACTGTATAGCAAAGCCAATCACGGGTTCCACATCAAGCAATGTGGAAAGTCCTACCAGAATACTGGCACTTGCTTTCAGTGTGACTTTTATGTATAATTTCAGACCCACAGAAAAATTCATATTCTTATTGTTTGTAGTCAGTCAGGTGAAGTAATAGGAAAAGGCAGTGTGTTATTAACCATCCCTGTAATTTACAGTAATCCAAAGCAAGAGCATTTAAATGTGGAGGAAAGCGAATACAATAAATAAGAAGAATTCTTGCATTTCTGACAGAGCTGCTGACTAGCACCTGAGGTATGATTGCGTGATAAAGTGTTTGATTTTACTAAATACTTGCAGGCCTTAGTCCTGCAAACAAATATACACTTTTTTCCACCTCAGTGGCTGCCTTGACTTGCTTTCTTACAAAGATAGAGTGAGTGAGTGGACTGAAAGCAGATCATGTGTGCAGAGACCTAATGATCTTGTGTAGTGTTGAGAATTACTGTTTCATTATTCTGCTTTCTGTCTCTTTTGCTTGTGTTTAAAATTCTGAAGTCCCATCAGGATGAACTGTGAGGTATAGTCTCTCTTTGCAAATTAAAGTGTAGGGTTTTTTTAATAATATAATTAACAAGTCTTGTATAGTGGCTGATCTCACAGTGTCCTTAATTTAGAATATGGATAAAAGTGATAATATCATCCTTTTGCTGGGTAATTTTTAGCAAACTCTTTCTAAATGGAAGGATTAAATCTCTGAGACTGGCCCTTGTAGGTTCTATAGAAATATTAGGGAGGTTTTAACCTAAAACTATTGTTCAGGTAGAAGAGTTGTTCGAAGGTGAGATAAGCAAGTGCAATATATTGCAGCTATTATTTAGTAGCCCACTGATAATCATTGCATTCAATTTTAGGTTAGCAAAGGCTATTCTGATAAAATGAAAGACAAAAACAAAGCAAATAAATAAAGTAGCATGTGTGCAGCCTTCTTTTACTGTTCAGAAACAGAGCAATGAACGAGCAAAAAGGAATCACCTAGGAATTTCAGGGTAGCACACCAGAGTTCATCTTCATTAAACAGAAATTGAAGTTGCTATGACTTTCTGGCAATCTCCATGGATGGAGCTGAAAATCTGACTGGTGTCCCTATGGGGAAATAATGTTTTTTCTGAAGTTTTTCCTATAGCTCTCTCTATAATGTAGCATCATGTTGCAACTAGAAAATATTTTGAATGTTTTCATGCTTTCTTCTAATAACCCAATAAATTATGTTATTAAAAATCTTCTGAATATTGTTATAATAAAGAAAAAGATGCTTTCACCTTTTTAAATCACAGCCATAAATTGGAAAACCATGATATGTAACTTAAAGAGCTCCAGGTTTTAACTTCTGTCTATACTGGACACAGCCAAATTACTATTTCCAAACTTTATGCAGCTGTCCAAGTTTTAAATGCAGCTTCTGCTGAAATCCTCAACATTCAACTGCTATGGAAGAGAAGTATTCCAGGGTGTCCATAGCCCTTGGATACCCAGGCAACCAGTAGCTGCAAGCCCCTATTCACACCCAGTAAAATGTACTTCTAAGAGCTGAAAGACTATTGGGAAAGCAAAAGAACACCTCCAATTTTAGTGTTTAATATTTTGATCATTATTTTCGTTATTATTGTTATGCATAGAATAATTTGAAAAAATATTTTAACTTTGTACTTTGTTATATTACTATGGCAACACATAGTGAAACACAGCCAAATTTAAAGTTCTTGTTTTATTTTGTTGGGGATGAGGAAAATAATTATTGATTCTTTAAATGAGCAACAACAAGCAAAAAAAAGCAAACAAACCATAATAAGTGGAAAGGTATTTGTGTGGCTGAATTTGTCACTGGGTATGTTTGAAACAGTATTGACAAAAAAATATGTGTGTCATGAACTAAATCACTATACATTTAAACACTGTTTTTGTCTTCTTAGCCCTTGTTTCATAGAAATTTGGAGACAATATTCTAAAGTAGTAATGAAAGCCCATCCCTCAGGCATTGTCCTAATTTTTTTTTCTCGTTAGCAATCTCCTGGGTATCTTAAACCTATGATTTTTTTTTTTTACACTTGATTTAGTTTATTGCTTTTGAGCTGCAGATAAACCTCCAGCACTGGTAAAAATCTGGAGCAACGAATTTGAAAATTTAGGATTACATGGCACAAAAAATATTTCCTGTGTTTTTTCTGTAGCTCCTACTTAATAAATTCATTTTCTGCACTATTGTTTCATGCATTATAAGAAAGAGGATACCATCATTTTGTATTTCATTTCAGTTAATATTCCTCATTTGACCTATATCTGGAACACTGACATAATTCAGGAAGTTCTGTATACCCTCCTACTTCACATAATAGGTTTTCAAACACAATCGATGATTTTTATTAAAAAAACAAACTTACAAGCACTCAAAAACCTAGTGCAGTTTACTCATGATGTAGCATAGCATAATTCTCTCAAGCATGACATGATTCCCAGCATTAGTGACAGCAATGTGACATTTCCCATACATTCTCCCTCTTTACATCTGCCATCACGACTGTGAAAAATGAATACTTGATGAGGAGAGGAGGGGGAAAGGCTGACAAATAGACAGCTCACATTGCAGAAGCTTTTTGGCAAACTCTCAGAGGGGAGATGTGTCAAACCTCATGTCATGATCTGCATCAGTAGCCAATGCACTACAGACCAGAGGGGGAAAAGAATCATATCCATGGATGTGATGGAAGATTATTGTTCTATTGTCTCTTTACATCTTTCACTGAAATGGTGGATCCATCCAATGCACCTTATCTTGCAATTAAAAATCTAACACTTTTGGGAAAGGTTTTTCTCCATTTTGTAGACTTCTTTTGGTGTTCATTCAGTACCTAATGAATAGATCTGATCACATGAAACACTGATCATGTGAATAATAAAGTCCAGGGAATAGACCTGAGTTACACAAATAAGTGATCTGTCAAAGATAATTTCTAGTTGTTCTGTTAAATAATGGCTTGTGAAGCTACAGTATAAAAAGTTTTGGTTTGTTTTTTTTTTTAAGTATGTTCTTTCACAAAGGCTGAGCAAAGACAAATTGAGGAACTAATCATTGTCATGAAAGAATCTAATAATTGAACTTCTTATAAGTTCAATAAATTTCTAGTAATTTTCTCCCACTACAGCTTTCTGGTTCTCTACTCTGCAGCCTTATCATGAGCATTTTAGAATTTTTAGTTCTCTACATAGTGTTTGGATCTTAAGAAAAGTCTTATATAATGTGATATGAATCCCCACAAAGAACTGAAGATATGTTTGGACTTTATCTCCATTCTTTTTTCAACTCTTTTTGTCACAAGATGTGGAGGAAAAAAGGTGCCATCCAACATAGCATAATTTGCTGGTTTTCTTCGTGGAAATGCTCTTCAGTTACATGAATTTCAATGTAGAATGAAATTCTCATTTTCTGAAGAAATGGTGTGATTCAATTTTAAAACCATTTTTCTGACAAGAGATTAGAAAACAAGGACACTTGCATCATTCAGCCTCTGTGTGCACTCTTCCATCACTTAAACCTGTCCTATTTGCCTGCCCCTGTTTCTATTTCTGACAGGTTTAGACAATAAGTAGTAAAAATACTATGCAAGAGACTATGTGAGAGAAAAGTCTTCAGGAGCATTTCTCTCTCATAGGTTTGCATGTATTTAGGTATATCTGTTTTCCATGGTCTGCAGAATGTCCCATCACATCTTAATGGTCATTCAAAAGCAGTGAAGTATTTCTTGTAACACAACATGGTAAGCACAAAAAGAAAACTTTTTTTTTCCCCAATGAATCTATGCAACAGATATTCCAAAGACATTTATCACTACATATTGCTAAAGGCAAAATGTACTCTAATAGCAAACTGAGTTATTGAAACATTAGAAAGATACAATTACCCAACTATGTCCTCAACCATCAACTGTTCCATGACAGGCAGCCTTGAAACTAATCAAGTCTGTGCTGATGTCGATATAAAGATGCTGAAGGCCTATCCCAAGAAAGAATCCAGTAATAAAATAGCAGTACAAGGAATATTGTAGTTATTTATTATGGAATCTGGCAACAGGTGCTTTATGATTACTTTTTACACAGAGGAAATCAGAAACATCTAACCCCTGGAGTTATCAGAAATGTTTCTTTTACTGTGTTGTTTTACTATGCATTCAGAACTCTCCTTGAAAAGTTATCATCTCACTGAAAGAGTCATTACTGGAGTGAGCATTTAAATTCAAACTCACATAAAAGACAATGAGCTATTTATAAAGCTATTAAAAAACCAAAAAAACAGACTGTAAAGAGAGAAGATAATGAATCGTCTGTGGAAATGAGCTTGGCTGCCATGACTTCTGGTCTTGTTAATGTCACCTGTGCAGACAGAATTAAGATGGAAGATGTCAGTGAAGGAAAAGAATCTTAAGGTATTTGAGGGATTAAGGGCTTGGGTCTAGAAAACTGTGTCAGCCAATAAGTGAACTTAACATATGTGGAGCTGGGCCAAGATTTACTAGTTCATGACATCCATTTTTATAAGCTGTATAGAACGATTCCCTTCACATAGTTAAACAAGCTCTGCAAAGATAGAGCCCAAAAAAGATCAGAAAAAACTAGAGGCAAAGAGTGCAGAGAGTTTTGATGAGTAAGAGATACAAGTTGGAACTAAAACGCCCCACAATTTAGGGAAGCACCGAAACCATAAAGCTGTCCCAACATCTGCATACCCTGGTTATCTGTGAAGCTTCAGCAGAAATGGATTATGCAGAAATAGCAGTGACAGCAGGTATAGAGTTTGCACCACTGACTGAGAAATGCATTTCTCTGGCAGAGACACCTTTGTGGCTTAGCTGTGTTTTGGGTATTTTGTGTGACCAAAATTCTGTTCTTCCTTATGGGTGTGAGTGAGCAGGTGCACCACTTCTAAGAGTTAGAGTTGTATTCAGGTAGCAAATAATACAGTATTTTCCTAAGGCTACCTGGTTTTGCACATAATGAGACAATTGTTCAGGTATTTGTGAAAATGCCAATTGAATTGGGAAGCAGTTTAACCACTTCCCCAGGAGCCCAGATGCTCCATCTGTCTGCCCAGGAAAATCTGTGGGTATGGTTTAGGTGCCAGTGCTGTCCATTTCTCCATATGCCACCACAGCGTTAATGGGGCCATTTCACTGTTCTGGGAATCCACATACCTTGAGATAAATTTATAGTCATATCAGCTGAATGCTTGCTTTGGAGCTACTGCTGAAATGGGATTTAGTACTCAGTAATTTCCAGCCTTTATTCTATTGACCTGTGCAATACTTAGTTTGTTCCAAACTGAATTAGCTGTAGCATTGTTTGTTTCCTCCTACTGTGTAAAAAGACAAAAAAACCCAAATCAAAGCAAAATCCAAAATGAAAAACATCTCTGAGTGAAGTTTTCCCCAGATTCACCTGTGTGTTTTCATGCAGTGAAAATTCATGTGGTGAGAACCACTTGCAGTATGAGCGTCAGGGAGTTGTGGAGGTAGAGAGATGGTACAGGAAGGTGTAAGAGCAATTAGTGTGATGGGAGGAATGGAGTAGCTTTACAAAGTGAGACTGAAAAGTGTTTGGAGAGAAGGTTAAAAGGGCATATGTCTCAGGTTTATAGAATCATGAAGGTAGTAGATGAGGTGAATTCCAAACAATTATTCATCAAATCCCATGATACTTTAGAGCTTTCAGTAAAACTGGTCAGATTTTAATTTCAAACTCTGTTTCCAGACTTGTTTGAGAGGGTGGCTGGACTGTGCTTGGCCTGAGCTGGGTTCAGCAGGCAGTGCTTGTGGGGAGTAAACAGCCCTCAGGGATAGGGGGGCGGCTGTCAGGGCAGACTGCTTCACTTTCCTAGGGTCAGGGGAAAGGGGGGAGTCTGAGTAAGAAGGTAATAAAGATGATCCCAGACTGAGAAGATGGAAACCCCAGCATAAACATCACAGTTCCTCAAGACAAAGACCTGGGGGTAACAATGACCTGTCACAAACTCCTCAATCCTCCATCCAGTTTTTGGGGAAGGCTCATACTATGAGGTGTAGGACATAGAAGGACATCAGAAAGGTGAGCATAAGTCCAGGAAAAAGGGATGGATACAAGGAAGGGCTTTCTAAAAATATAAATAATTGTAACTATCTTTATTATCATTAAAGACTTTCCAATTTTGATAATATGAACAATTAGAAAGCTAAAACATGAATTGTTTATAAATTATAAATATATGGGCTTCACATATGACCCATTCTCCTTTTCCTCATTTCAAGGTTTTGGGTGTGACACTGTCTCTCCTCCCAAAGTTCTTCTGTGCAAAGAAATGAGGGACTGTCTGATGCTGTCAATTGCTGTGTCTCTCTGCAATGTGAGTCACATGCACTGAAGAGGTAGAAGTTGAAGCAACAACCCTCTCTCTGGGTACTGCTAAAGAATGTTCAGTCCAGGTGCTCATAAAGGTGGAGGTGTCCATGAAAATACGGGTGATTCCTGTAGTCCTGAAGCAAGAAGGATCCAGTAGATGTATTTGATTCATTTTCGTGTAGGAAAAGGGGTGCAAGAGAAGAGACTGCAGAAACTGCTGCTCCTGCTGCTGTTGTGATTTGTGGGACCTTCACACAGACCCAGAGAAAACAAGAAACCAGTCCTTCTCTTCCTGCATTTCCTGTGGGTTGAGGCATGTCTGGGCATGGAAAAGCTAACAGCCTAACATTCCTCTCCTAAGTAGCTGTCTCATATATGGAGTGTTGTGACTGCTGGAGACAGAGTGCTGTGCTAGAAAGACCAATATTTAGGACAGCAGTGAATTTCTTATGATCTTGCTTCTCTTTGTCATTCCTAAAAATATAATCAGTGCAGTATATTAATGTATATGTTATGTTCATAATGGAAGCCAAAAGGGACATCCGTATCACCTGCTATGATGATCTCAAAATACAGATTATTAGCTATTGTTTTAACTGGCCTGGGAAAATGCCTTGACCAAATAAATATAGAAAGCTGGTTTCTTCAGTAAAAAAAAGAAGTCTTGAAAGCCCAAAGTCTATGCTTCATTCAGTACAGTTGCTTTCAAAAACAAATGCGATATTTCTCGGAAAAGAAATTACTGAAAACACTTTGCAATTAAATGTACTTACTAGGAAATTAAATATATGACATTCCAAAACTATACTTAAGCTGTCATGTTGGTGTAGTTTATGTACTAAAATCAGATCTCTGGCTTTCCAGCTGTTTCCATAAGAATTAATTCACAGTAAGTGACCTCCTTGATTTTGCAAAGTGAAGGCTCTTAAGTTCATAAGAGGAGTACTTGGATATTACTTCCTGGTCTACCAATGTTTTATTTGTTTAATTATCTTTGTTTCTCCTTAGGCTAATTACTGGCAAAACAACTATGGGATGGACATTGAGATTCTTAGTTCCATTTCTTAATAAAATGGTTGTAACATGCATTTGAGGAATTTCAAAGATCAGTTACATTCATAAATATAGGGGCACAATCACAAGTAGATATACATTGTGTTTAAGGTCAGATTGGATGGAGCTCTGGGCAACTCGGTCTAGTGGAAGGTATCCTGGGTGATCTTTAAGGTCCATTCCAACCCAGACCACTCTGTTTCCATGATCCTATGAGTCTCTGATATCCACATATATCCCTACATATATATATATAGAGAAAGAATCAGCATACCACTTTCTTTAGGGAAATTTAATTGATATTCTTATTTAAACAAAGTTAAATTGTGGTAATCTCACTCCCAATAATCATCTACCATGGTAAGGAAACCACTGTCTCCCGTCTATTACCCCATATATATTTTAGCAGCAGAGCTGTGACACAGAAAAATCTTTGAATCACAGTGGATTTGTACTCTATTAAAAAAAATGATAGTGAGATTAACATGCAGATACCAAGCAATGTTCATATTGTTCAATCGTTCATATTAGAGATGTCATAACAACACTTATACACTTACACATATATCACCAGTGCTGCATTTTTTGATTGATTTTTTTTCTTTTCCCATAACAGGATTTGTGCATATGGTTTTTAGCTCTATGAATGGCCAGGTCTCCTAGAAATTGAAGTGTGTGAGTTGGGACAGAGAACTGAGTATGAAATAAATGGTGATTATTTATTAATAAGAAAGGAGGAATTAATCAGATATACACCAAATAAAAAAGTAGAATTAAGTTGTTCCAGTCCAGTGGCTGGAATACTGGTTTTATAGCTAGACAGTAAAAACATCTTTTTAACCCTACTGCTTCAGACAATGAGCACTCCACTAAAGGTATAGATGATTCCACACAGATTTCTCTTCCTTGGTAAGCTATCTGTCTGTAAATAACATTAGAAGAATCTAGTATTAAGTATTTCACAAAATGTTATGTTTCTATGTAATTGTTTTAAGATTACTAGAGTAGTTTATTCTTGATTTTTTGCTATGCATTGTATAATTTTCTGTTCTTATTAGGGAAATAAGTGCTTTGCAAATTTTTATCCCTTCAGTGAGTTTTTGGGTTGATTTGTCTTTTTCTAATTATTTTTAAATAGTTTCATAAATGGCACTGGAAGATTGTTGCATGTAGCTTTTTATCTCCTTAGTGCCTGGTGGTACCTATTACAGACTCCTCTCTGTTGCTGCTACCACAGTTTCCTTATGTTTTCACTGCTTTCCTATGCATTTCTTAGTTAGAGTAGGAGCTATTTTGACACATTTAACCTTTAAAAATAAATCACATTTTCTTTTTTGAACTCTAACACTTTTTTTGAGAACCTTAGACTAATGGTCTGGAATTTCTTCTTAATGAATCAAATCCTTAATAAAGAGTTGAAGATTCTGGAGCCATTGAGGCATAAAAATCCTTCTAATCCTGACCAATTTTTTCCTTCTGAGCTTAACATATGCAGAAACAATTTTTAAACAGCAGAGTGCATGATATGGAGAAGAAAAATATTTGAGAATTTGTAGGCAGCACTGTTAACTTTTTGGTGAAATTTACAAGCAACACATAGTTCACCAAAACAGTTCTATAACATTCTCTGTTAATATCAACCTTTCTTTCAATTTTCTATACCAAACAACAGCTTTGACATAGCAAAAAAAAACTTCTTTAAAATGGGAAAAAGACCCTAGAATTTAATAATTTTTTAACAGCAGTTTAAATAGCAAATCATATCTTAAATAGTAAACCGTATCTTCATGCTTCAGAGAGTCACTTTATAAAATCCTAAAATTAAATGTCTTTCGGAATTATTTTTTATTATTTATTATTCTTTGAAATGTTGTTGGGTACTTTGAGATACTTGAAGAGGTATAAAAGTATTTTATCAAAGGCCTGAACCAGCCAGGACTGGGCACACAACAATCTCTCTCCCCCCTCTCATTTTGAGTTAAAGGGAGATCTCTCAGCACTTCAAAGTATCTCAGGCTTTCAGCCATTGTGCATAAAAATACCATTGGCCCAATTCTGCTCATGTGCAACTCATTGAGAAGGGTCAGGGATTTTTTTTTTCTTTTTTTAAGTGAATTTATTTAGTAAACCCCTACTTTTTCATAGCCTAATTCTATTGATGAAGGATAGAGAGAATACACACCATAAATAGGACATGTCTGGTTGAATTAAGTTGTTTCTGAGCTATGGGAAAAACTTACCCTTTTTTATTGGTCTCATCCACATGAATTGGTAGAACTCTAAATTTGTATGTGTATACTCATTTTCTGTGTTTCCACTGACACTTTTTTCCCCCCTCGAGGTAATACTGAAATGCACAACACAGGTCAAGCAATTTTTAGTTTCACACAGATCTTTATTAGCTTGTTTTCTTCAGTCTCTCTATTTCATTGTGATTAGCATCTTCTAGTTTTAAACGAATACATTATGAATACATAGGTGAATGAAGTGTAGCACATTGCCAAGAACTACTTGTTAAAAACACCTTTAATTTTGAAAGGTTTTTTTCATTATACATTCCGTCTTCAAAGTGGCTGGGTCACATGTGCTGGGACTGTCTATGGCACTGTTTTGTCAACACTGAGGGAGTTTCAAGCTATCTTGTGCAGTCATTTTAGCAAGTATGCTATAAATTGAGATAGAAAAATGTTAAAATATAATCAATAAGCAGTTCTCCCTCAAATATTATTTACTTAAAAATTCCATTTCACTATCAGAGTAGTTTATGTAAAAGTATATCATGTCAGTTTGAGCCATACAATAAATTTGGAAATCCAAGACCAAACCTTTTACAGTGTACCTCAACCAACTACAAAGCATATCAAAAAACAGTTAACATCTTCCTATAGATTAAACAAAATTCATGCCTATTTTCTAATGAGCAAGCATTATCTACAAAATTATATATAATCTCTTAGAATGCAGTTATTGCTTCATGTTTGCCATCTGTCAGCATGATTTAAATGCCTGAAATGGCAGCCCACAAAAAATATCTCTTAACATTTGAAGAGACTGGCATTACAATTAGTGGAATGGGTAATGTTTTCTGCATGAATTCTTATGTAAAATCTGTAAAAAATACACCAAAAGGGAAAATTACAATGTTTTACACAGCTCTAAAAAGAGTTTAAAAATTCATATCAAGCTATTGGATGAGTATTTTGTATGATAATAGAAATGGTTAATAAGTATACATAATTGATAGTGTTATTCATAGTGACTGTAATCAAATGCCTCTCTGACAGAAATTTTGTCTTAAGAGAGAACATACTTTAATTTTTCACTTTTCCTTCTTTCTTTTACTTTATTCAAGTAGGCAGAGAATAAAAAGTCTGAAAAAGAATTCTTTTAATTTTGTTCACGAAAACATTAAAAGTTTTATCTGTAATGATTTTTTCTTTTCTTCCCCTTCCCTTCCCTTCCCTTCCCTTCCCTTCCCTTCCCTTCCTTTTATTTTCCTTTCTTCTCTTTTCTACAATACTTTTTAATGGCAACAATTATTTTTGTTTTTCTCATGGTGCAGATGAAAAAGAATTTTTTTTTTTAATAAATTGGCACAAGCACTGTGCCAATAGATTGCACTTTTCCATTTTTCCTGGAATTTGGAAAGGTCTCATATAAAATGATCTATATATGATATGTTTTCCCACTATATTCATCTCCTTTGGAGAAGTTCAGACTGATTTTCAAACTCAGAAATATGACTTTTTTTTTTTTCTTTTAAGATGAATCATTGCAGGCTATGAAAAGACCACTGGAAATAGAGTGACCTTTTAAAGCCCACATTTAATGAGTTTAACTCCATATTTTTCTGTACACCACTGATATTGCAGAGTCATATGCCTGCAACACGAACTTTTCATGGGAGACAATGTTAGGGCAGAGTCATACGTAGGACTCAGAGTTTTGAGCCTGATTTAGCATTTAACTTATTTCTGGTATTTTGTGAATATTATTTTATAAGAACCTTCACTCAGAAAAGTTCAAAAGAAGAAACATGATGTTTTTCCTCAGGCAAAATGTTTGAATTATGTCACAGAACAGGTTTTGGTTAATAACAAGGTGCACTTTTAAGTTGCAGCAATAATAATATAACTCCAGTAACGATAAAAATACAATGGAAGTGACTTGTGTAAATAAAAACTACCTTGATGTTCTATTGTGTCTGAGAATTGCTTAAAATGAGTTTGAAATGCAGAAAAAATGAGATCTAAGGACATATAACAGGTTGTTTTTATTCTTCAAATCTTTCCCCAGTGTGATTTTTCTGGGTAGTTATCTCCATTGAGATAAAAAAATACTTTGCTTTTAGAAGGAAATTATCAGCTTGCTGTGAACTTGTGCAATTGTGGCTAAAAGTACATCATATTCTCTCTACTTGTTTTTATTTTTCTCATTGTTTTCTATTAGTCAGATTTTGCTTCCTCTTTTTTTTTCTAAATTTGATTTAATTTATTGTTATAATATTGCTTTACACTTACAATATTATGCTTTTCCCCAGTCGCAGACAATTATATTGGTCAATAATGCTTTTTACATGTTTGCATTCAATGAAGAGGAGGAAATGTTTTTTTAGCTTTGAGTAGATATATTTCAAACTACTTAAAATAATTTGGAAGTGCTTACTGGCTTACGAACATGCAATCTGAATGCTGTCTTCAGCTTAGCTGTCATTTTCTAGTAATTGACTGATCTTACCAATATGTAAATATATATGCAGAGATTAATTTAATATCTAATGGTGGATTTTATCTTGATGAATTTCGATTACACATTTGAAGGGAGCCTACAAGAAAGATGGAGAGGGACTATTTACAAGGCAGAATAGCTTCAAACTGAAAGAGAATAAGTTTAAATTAGAAATTAGGATAAAAAATTCGTGCCTGTGAGGGTGGTGAGGCACTGGCACAGGTTGCCCAGAGAAGCTGTGGCTGCTCCATTCCAGCCAGCGTTCAAGGCCAGGTTGGATGGAGCTCTGAGCAACCTGCTCTAGTGGAGGACGTCCCTGCCCCTTGCAGGTAGGGTGGAAAAAGACAAATTTGAAGGTCCACACAGAGTGGACAGCTGCTATAACTAGGACACAGGGATCAGACAAAACTTGTTACTGAATTCTTAAAGCAACGATAGAGTAAATCTGATATTTCAAAAAATCTACACAAGGCCATAATAACTAGAAGGCAACACATAAAGATATAGTAGTCTGACCAAAATAATATGAAAAAGTTCTGGAGAGATTTTTGAACTTACAAATAGGTGAAGATATTAAGAAAAATTGACCACTTTACAAGACCCTGTCCAAAGCATTTTTACAACCATAAAATTAATTTTTTCCCTAAAAAGTGAAACAGACACAGTCAAGAAAAGAGTAGCCTTTTTATATTTGGAAAATGTACCTTATAGCAAAAAGACAGAAAGATGTTTTCTGTGTGCTATATATTGAGTAAGGGGAAGGTGAGATGAGGGAATGGAAGCTTTATTAAAAGACATTATAAACACAAGAAAAGAGAGGAAACATATTAATTCAAAAAATGTAGAAATTATAAAAGCTGAGGACAGCTTTGTAACCACCAGAGCAGTGAGACTTTATGAGAACTGCCTGTACCAGAATACTTTTAAGTTAGGCCTGACCCATTTACATAAATGATGATATTAAACATCTTTGTAATAAGGGGATGGAGGGTGAGATTCAAGGAGGTGGGGTGACAGGAAATCTATATAAGTTCTACTTTTTTAGGTCTCATGGAAGAACTTCTGGGATTGTTCTAGAAAACTGATGATGTGCTGGTAAGAGGAATGAAAAAAAAAAGTAAACATACTTCTGAGAGCACTTTTTGTTTGATAAATTCCTGATTTTATTGTTTCTAAGGCTGGGATACCATCAGGATATGGACTAAATAGAGGATCTGTAAGATATTAAACAAATACATTTTTACAGTCTCAGAAAATACTTCAAATGATTCACTGTTACTATAGTAAATTTGGGGACTAGGAAATAGTAGCTGGGTGGTAAATTGTTCATTTCTTCTGGTCCTTTATGCTTCAGCATTATAAACAATTTTCACCATTTCCAAGGAAGAATTCCTCGGGGAAAGGAGTGCAGTGAATACACTATACAATTAATCTTCTGCATCCATCTGTAAGTGAAAGTGTGTTTGCCCTTGGATTTCACCAAAATCATTATGAAACTCTATATAGAGGGAGAGTTCCATTTGCTCCCTCAGAATTTTCCTATTTGATTAAAAATACTTATTTATTCATCTGTTTTGATGGGAAATATCTTCACTATTCAACTGAACTGGCAGAGCTTCATAAATTATTGTTTAGTAATTTAGTAGAAATATACTGTTAAATGGATTTTTAAGAGGGATATTAAATTATTACTACTTCCATTTCTAAGCCTGATTCTTTTTGAGCTTTAAAATTATAATTAACAGGAAATCTGATGTCATTGAAAGTGATGACAAAAGTTCACTTCCTTCAGTAAAAAAAGTTATTGGTAATTTAATTTATTTTTTTTTTCTTCTTGAGTCATGTATTAAAAAGGGCATTCTTTAAAGCCATTTCTCCCCTCCTTTATTCTTGTGACCATCAAAACAAACACTTTTATGTTTAAGATGAAAGCAAAGTATTTTTCTGTTTAATCGTTCTGAAGGGCTTTTCTGTTTAATATTTAGGCTTTCAATTACTGAGTACAAATATTAAAATCTAAAGCCTGAAAATTTGAAGGGGAGCTTACATGTTAAACTTCAGGCTTTAACAGCACCCAGCAACTCAGGGCAGTACTAACACCAATACTTTCTCACGTTTTTGCAAGCACAATCAGCAGACTTGTAAGTTGCTAGTAATACAGACTTGGAGTTTTACATTCCCACAAGGAATGGCTGCTACTGAGAAGCCAGGGTTCTGGGTAAATGACATCGGTGTTTTCAGCTGCATTGCTCCCTGAGGCTTTTCTCTGTTCCTCATGCTCAATGTCAAAAGGTAGAAAATCTTTGACTCTTGTTCTACATATCAAAGATTGAAAAGGAGCTGCAGATGAACTCTATGTTGTCAGCCTACACTGAGAAAGGTACCAACACAGAGAGCAATTAAATGCATAGTTTATCTCATTGCTCTCACATTTAAAGTTAGGTACATTTCTGAATATGTAAGGTACAAGGGAAATACATCCTTATGCATTTTAAATTTTAAACCAGATGGTTTAGTTTTATGGGAAGCTCATAATCAGGGTAGAACCAAACTGCAATTCCACATTAATCTGATCTCTTTCCCATTAATATCAAAAGTAAACTACCCAGCTACTCTGTGGGAATAATAACATTTTTTCATAATGAACCTAGAACTTCAGTATTAAATAAAATTAATAGAAAAAAAATCAAAGTAGGTATGTTGAATTAATTCAGAATTATTTTTCCCTTTCATTATGCTCACATGGCTGCCTAAATACATATTTTATGTGATCAACAAACTACTAATATCACTCAATTTTGTAAAGATTCTTGTGGAACAATCCATTTTGATTCTACCTATGATAAGTTCCATTAGTATTTATGGGACTCGTGGGTACACATGATAAAGACAGCACAAGACTTCCTATTTCCTTAGTTTTGACCTTTTCAAGTATTGGCCAAGCTGCATTGAAAATGTTGTCATGGTTCCCTAGTAAAATCACAGAACAAAACTTGATTTTATGATTCTGATATTAAAAAATTACATGCTAAGGAAGTGTCAACAGTGTGAGTGAAAATTTTTAGTATGGATCTCAACAAAGCATCATTCAAAAGTCTTCCCATATCAGAGTTGAGCTTGCAGTATTGAGTACATTTTTATTCCTTTATGATGCTGGGAAGGTAGAGTGAGGTTACCTTTTTTTTTTTTCTAGAAAGAGGTGCACAATAAATCTATTACCAGATGAATGTGAAGTATTTATTTATACCTAAAATCCTGGGAAAGGTTTAATAACCTGCATCAATGGTAGACCAGAAGCAGCACTGAAGGAAAATGCCCAGTGACACAGCTGTCCTTGGTATTATACTGAAATTTTCCTTTTTATGAAATGAACATTCACTTACTTGGAAGGGAGAGCAGAAACCTAAAGGTCTGAATCTTATCACTGTTCAATCACAGGCCTATTTCAGTTTCTAGCTTTGTCTTTCACTCACATGTCCTGCAGGTCTCTAAGACTGGAAGCTGGATTCTGCCCACTGCTCCCTTGGCACTTTTACCTCCCCTTTCCTGTACATGTTATAAGGAAGCTTCTCTTTTTCTGAGGCATTAAAAAAGCTCCATCAGCTTACATCTGCTACTGCAATTAAATTCTCTATTCTTCTTCTGGTACAGGTGTTCTGTGCTTTCTTATTTTGAAATGTTTATTCTATCTTGAGAGTCCCAGAAGAAATTTCAAGAGTTGACCCTTTGGACATGTGTTGTGACTCCAGAAACATATTAATGTTGTTTCCATAGGAAGTCTGTAGCTTTTAGCCTCATGTGACAATTGAAAAAAAATAGGTTAGTTGGTTATAATTAATGTTTCTTTAACTAGGTCATCAGAGTATAAAATCTCACATCAATGGTAATTAATTGGCACTTAAGCAAATATTCAGCAATTCCCTTGTTAGTCTCATAAAGGCATCAGCTTTGTCTGTAATTATCAGAGCCAGGCTTACTCCATTCTAACAAATCTGGAAAGCATAGTGCATAGTATATATTTTACTATGGCTTTAATTTTCTTAATAATGTTACACAGAGAAGAATTTCAAAGGGATATATAACTTTGTTGTTTTTCATTTAAAGTTAACATTAGTAGATCACACTTTATGACTAGATTCTACTCCAGTATTCTATCAGTCTCTACTACAGGGTTAAACCCATCATAAATTCTTTAAAATATAATTCAAATGGCTAGTATTGCAAACATAATTTTAATATATTCCAACTTATTCTTAGGAGACACCAGAGAAATAACCACCCTAGTTATTATTCAAGAATCATTATATTATGCAAAAAATATACAGTTGTTATTTTTATTCATAGGACAAGATGCAGCTCTTCTGTTTTGTTTTTTTGGGGTTTTTTTTTTTTTGGTTGGTTTTCTTTTTGGTTTTGTTTGAGGTGGGTTTTTTTTTGTTCTGTTATGTTTTTGTTTGGGTTTTTTTTAATTCTTATTTCGAAGCTAGGACTGTGAAAAGAAACCTGAAGTGTTTTATATTATATTAACATTAACTAATTTGCAAGCTACAGTGGTATTTTACTCATTTGTAATTACTAATAGAAGGCTTACAGTCCTTGGGTGGCTTCCCTGTGCAGGTCTCAGCAGGTGGCTGGGCTGCCCTTGCCCTTGGAGCAACTTTCACCCCCTTTCTGGGAGTCCAGGGGTAAGGGATAATGCTGGTGTAAGAGAAAACAAAAACTGTCAAGTATAGGATTAGGGGATATTGGAAGAGTGAGCACATTACCAGGGAAAAGGGATAGATGCTAGGACGGGCTTTTTAAAAAATAAAAAAAAAAGCATTGTTGATGAAAATTTTCTATGTGCACTTTTAGACTGTTAAATCGTGGATTTGACTAACGATAAATTCTTGGCTCCATATACATATACTGCTTTCCCTTCTGGTCTTTGCAAGATGCTGTGAATAAAAAATGTTCTGTGTTCACTGGATTGTGTTTTCAGGAAGATGTACAGTTTCTTTGCCACTTATACTATGCAAGATGCTGTTGGCACATGGTAAATAAATAGTCACAGAGGCACTGGTGCATTGAGAAATCCCACTGAAATCTTAGGGCAATGTAATTTAAGAAAATTATTGAATTAAAACAAATTTTGATGACAAAATTAGGTGATACTCTAGGTTATACGATGATAGCCTTAAGAAAAGGTAAAAATACCTCTGTGAGAAAGAGCAACCTTAACTGTGGTTGTAGTCTTGATTTTTAACCAAGTAGTGAGGATTAAATCGCTGTAATGTGGCCACTGAGTGCCATTTGAGACTCTGTAAAAGATAATGCCTGGTGTCCAGCAGCTGGTACAGAAAAACCCAGGCCTGCTATTGGCTTCTGTGATGGGTGTATCCCAAAACCCTGGGCCAGCTCAGGGACTGCGTATTCTGGTTTGGTAGCTGAACCCCACAGAGTTACTATTACGGTAAACAAGACAGCACTTGGCTTAGAACAGTTAATGAAGAGTCCTGAGGACCTCCGGGCAATTTTATTGCACACTCAGAAAGAACAACATTCTATTTAAAAATGTTTGATTAGAATCATTCTCCTTTGTTTGATTCAGCCAGACTTTGGAGAGACTAGAAACAATCTTAAGGGGAAAGAGATTAGGCTGAGAAAAGATATCCAGAAGTGGAATCATCAAGTGAACTCTGTCCTTCAATGCTTTTTCGTCATAATGAACATTGAGCTAACAGAGCTCTTCACATAATTAAATATTCCAGTATCTCTGGTAAGCAGCCAAACTCTTCTATTCTTCATAAATTTGCTATGACTCAGGGGCATCCAGTGAAGCTTATGGCATGAGAAACTGTGGATGATTGTTTTTTCCAGCTGTATGACCACACAGTATATTAATACTAATGAAGTCTCTCAGATGTATCCTGCTGATGTAAATCCAGAGGGATACAATGCCTTCTTTTAAGTCTGACACAGGTATGAGTTATTTAATTACATCAGAACAATTCCTCATACCCTTCCTCATAGTCACAATTGCAATGTAGAAGTTGAACTGCTTTTCTAACATTTTAAATGCTTTTGCAAAATTATTTTTGTTTTTTATTTATAAAGAAACATTTTAAAATTTTGAGCATGTAGTTTATCCTCTGTATAAATGCATAATTTAATGGATTAGTAGGAGCATCCAGTCACTATACAGATAATGTACTTTCCAAACCTGTTTATCCTCTAGTTTTGGCTGCTTTGGTTCTTCGCTAAAATCTGCAGGAACCAACAGGTAGAATTTTTGACTTAATTTGTTTCTTATATTAAAAAATGTGTTTGGAACACATCTTTGGGACACGTATCTTTGGTATGTATCCAGAGTTGGGTTCGGCTGACCAGAATTGCATTATTTTTTTTTTCAGAGGTATTGCAACAGGCAAAAAGGATCTAATATTTGCATCTAAATGATGGTTTCTTAGCTAGTAGTTCATGCCTATAATTCAGCAGCTTAATGTTTTTAAGATTCCACTATATACTTAAAGCTTATCAGCTTAGTAGATTATTAAAAAGTCAGTTAATATCACAGGCCAGCTTAGAACAGAACCCAAAACAACAAAAGGAAAAACAAAAATTAAAAAAAAAGAAGAATCATGCACTAGATTTTGCTTGCATCAAAAATATGTACATGTGAGACATTTTATAATAAGGTCAATGCTTTGCCATACATTTCCATGAAATTTAATATCAAACTTTCCTATATATATGCAGAAGAATATGACAATTTGATTTTCTTTTTTTCTTTTTTCTCCAAGAAAACTACAAAAGCTTTGAAGTACATAAAAATCCCATTTAGCATGGGGAGATGAAAGTATCCATGAGTAAGTACACAGAACTTGTAAATATGGCATTTAGAATAAAAACACACTTCAGCATCTGAGCATAATCAATCAGTGTGCAAGACCTTCCTAGGGCAATGGAAGGAGTAGAGAAAGCACTTTGGTAAGTTAGAGAAATTTGCTGTTTTAAAAAACTAGTTAACAACAAAACAGTATCAAGGATGAATAAAAACGATGTGAAGGCATCTGATAATGGGAAGAATCTTCTGTTAATATTCACTTATATTTAAAACAAACTGCCAGTCAAGACGTCTGCAGAAAGCACACATTCAGCTGTCACTGAGGAGACTTGGCATTTCAGTCCCATCTGCTCCTTTCCCACAGCCTCACTTGCAGCAGTTTGCATTCACATTTGCTATTTATTTGAACTAGAAGCTGTAAGTTTTTTCTTTTTAACTCCGGAACTTTCCTTTTGTACAGAACCTAATTGAACGATTCTTTGATTGGAGGAACTGTTTACTCATCACCTAGACAAGCTGTGGCTGCCCCATCCCTGGAAGAGTTCAAAGCCAGGTTGGATGGAGCTCAGAGCAACCTGGCCTAGTGAAAGGTATCCTGGCCTGTAGCAAGGGGGTTAGAACAAGATGATCTTCAAGGTCCTGTCCAAGCCAGCCCTTTCTATGAGTCCTTTATTGTACAGTCAGTCTCTGGTTTGTATTAGCTACATGTCCTTAGGTCACAGAGTCACAGAATCAACTAAGTTGGAAAGGATCTCTGAGATCATCGAGCCCAACCTTTGACCTAACACCACCTTGTCAACTAGAACACAGCACTAAATGTCTCATCCAGTCTCTTCTTAAATACCGTCAGGAATGGTGACTCCACCACCTCCCTGGGCAGACCATTCCAAAATCATACTCCTGTTTTCTAGAAGCTGTGGTCTCATGGGGTTCTTTACTTGTGAACAGAAATGATGAGTGAACAGATACATTTTCAGTCATGAGACATAATCTTTTCCTTCTTTTTCAATATTTATGTGAACAGAATTTTGTTGTAAATATAGTTATAACTTCTATTAAAAGAAAGGTTAATATTTACATAATACCAGAAGTCTCTTTGGGGATAAGATCAATATCATTACAATTTTTATCTTTACAAATTAATTTTTTACAAAGATGAGAAATTGCTTTGAATATGGTGGGGTTTGGGTGGTTCTGTTTGTTTGTTTATTTTTTTCTAACAGAATTACTTTTTTACAGGAATTTCTAATACTCTACTGCTCTGAAAACACCAGTTAGTCTTCATGCACTGTTATGGATACTGTCTTACCCATATTTTGGTAGTAACCCAAGCTATTTTGCTAAATGTTTACAATTCATAATGTTGAAGGATGTTGAGGTGTTAATAGAAATAACGTTTTAGCAATGAAGACAAGATAAATACAATTAAGTACAGAAAATGCCTTATACTAAGATAAAAAACATAACAGTAATACTTTAACTGATTTCAGTACAGTACGTAGAGTGCATGCTCAAATACGTGATTAGCAAAATCTGGGTTTTATCACCAGTGTATTTTCACTACTAGTGACTGTGAATAATTTTATAAAAATTATATAGTTATATTATATAGTCATATATATTATATATGACTATATTATGACATTATATAGTCATATATACTTAAATGTGTCTACACTGAGGACTGCATTTACCGTAGACACACATGAATTAGATCTCCTCAGGTGGCCAGAACCAATCATGTTCTGAAAGCCTAGAGCTCAGAGTGGTTTCATTTGCACAGAATTCTGACAGATTGAATCAACCTGCAGGAAGATGCATTATATATCCTGCTTTACATATTACACGCATATAGTGTACAGAATAAGTTAAATAATAGGTATCTTTGGATATAGGTGTGTGAATAAGTTAATAAACATCTTAATGACAAAGAAATGGAGAAGGAAAATGGATGAGGAAAGGATGGGAATAGGATTCAATTTCTTACAGTAGACCCATTAAAAAGTAGTAGGGCAAGCCTGATGCCATATGTTTCAGTTTAAGAAAGCTTTTAGCATCGTGTCTAGCACTGCCCCTCTGGGATAATGGTGACCTTCACGATGTACAGTTTAGTTATTTAAAGGAGCACTAGCCCTAAATAAATGGAATGGGATAGCAATGAAAGAATCATCATAATTTCTTTATCTTTCATTGAACTTCATATGAATTTTGTGATGCATAGTATGTACATCTGCATCTTTAATATGTCTTCTAAGAGAAGGCAATTTCTATTTTTTGACATTCGCATATTGGAATTCGTCTCAAATAATCAATTGAAATACAATCATTAATAAGTTGGTTTTTTTCTGTATGTAAATGCTATATGCATATAGAGATACAGAGAGAGCATATGACATATATATCTATATATTAGATACCTATGCATGAGTTATATACACCTCGATAAAAAGGTATTGAAAATTTGTTTAGCCCTTTCAGTCTTTTGGCTTGAAATGAAAACAGACCATGTAGGTACATTCTCTGGTGTGACGGCTGTTAGAATGGCCTGAATTAAAACAAAACAAAACAAAACAAAACAAAACCCCACAAAAAACCCAAACCAAAACAAAAAAAAATCACACACAAAAACCCCAATAAACAAACAAAACCAAATATCACTAACATCCAGCTTCTGTTTGAATTCACAGTCCTTATTTATATAGATCAAGAAGCTGACCTAAATTTACTATCTTAATTTACTCTAAACTTATCTGCTTAAGTCAGGACTAAAGAAACTACCAGTGTGAAGCTTCAGCTTTCTGAAACTAAAATTAAATCTGACTTCATTTTGGATTCAGGATGAATGCTTCTGTCTCCCTGACTCTGTTCTCACCATTGACTCTGTCTTCCAGTTTTGTGTCATTGCTGGACTATTTCATTTTCACTGTCATTACTCTTCCCCCCTTGAGAGGTGTGCCTGGGATTACCTGTGGGCAGACGAGTCTCTTGAGCAGTCGATTCCACAGCAATTGCTTATAGGATGGTGTAAATAAATCCTGAACAATGCCTGTGGGCCCTGGCTAAGGCACAAAGACTGAAAAAACACCCCAGTTTCTGTAGAAACACATAAATGTTGTAGCAGCATTAGCACTGTTGCCACTGTGTCACATTTAACACTGGGTTAAATTACGATCTTTTATAAATGAACTGTGTAAATGCTAATGGCCATATCTTCAACAAATGTAATTATAAAGGAATTTGCTGCAACTATCCCTGCCTTGGGAAGTTACTTGGTCAGGTGGGACATTGGCAAGTTGTTTTTGTTTGAATCACATGTAGGTGTCTGAAAACCTCTGAAGTAATTCTTTATATTTCACCTTTGGGCCTTAAGTGAGCAAGATGTTTAAATAAATATTTAATCCGGAGCATTTTTAGAATGCTTCACTGGGATTTCTCATTTGCTTGTAATTTAGGCACAAATTTGAAGCAATAAATGAAGGATTGATTAAAAAACGGCTTTAAAAATGGTTCCTTAATGAAAAAGCCTCTGCAGTAGAAAAATCTTGTAGTTCCCCATACAAAAAACATAACTGTAATTATGTGGGAATTCCTGTGCAGGGAAACATTTTTAAAGGATAAAGCTCACTGAATGTCTTCCATCTGTATGATTTTCAATGTAATGTCTAAAATGGATGACACTGTTTTAAAGCATTTCATTCTATATGCTTTCTCATGGGAGAGATAAACTTGGCTCCTAAAAAAAAGCCACTTTTGACATTCTCATGTTGAAGCAGTCCTTTTTACACCTTTCAGTTGTCCTTCACTAAGATTAATATTTCTTATATTTCCATATTATATATTGACACTGTATCTAAACCCCTCGTGAGTCTGGAACAACTCTCCTAGGATTTTAGAACTGTGCTTAATTTCAGCACATATAATTCAGCCTCACAGAAGAGGAAGGTGATTATAGAATCATAGGCTTGGGTTGGAAGGAACATTAAACATCCTCCAGTTCCAACCCTCCTGAAGTGGGCCGGGACATCACCTGGTAGATCAGGTTGATCCCTGGAGAGAAATCTGTGGTGAAGAGCAGAAAAATGCAAAGCAAAAGCAAATAGCCTCTGTAGTGAGATATTATGGAAGCTGCAAATATATTCTTTCGCTTTCTTTGAGATATAGTAAAGAAGCCTTACTGAATCACTGAGGATAATAAGAAAAACCTAGTGACGGACCAAGGAATGATCTGGGTAGTAGCTGCTATTTCAATTAGTTTTATTATTTTGAAATGTCAAAAATAACATGTGGCTTGAGAATATAGAAAAAAAAATTCTGTAACGGATATAAATGTGCCTTTTTGTATGAGGAATGTACCTTATCTCTATGGTATGCATTTTATTCTGACAAATTAATATGATATACAAAAGAGGAACAGTTGCATGTTTTGAAAAGTTTTTCTAGAATTTAAAAAAAAATCTGTGCTTATTAAAATTATTAGAATGTTTTAGTTTATTTAATCTGAGTGGTCCAGATGCAGAAATCTGGATAATATCCTGCTTCAAAGCCCCAGTGAGACTCCAGCACACATAGATCCCTGCCATCGCTCTTGTTTCTGCACAAAAGTGAACCAAGGAACAGCTTAAGCAGGGCTCAGTTTTATTCCTGCAAGCACGTTTTCAATAATGATTTCAAAAAAAAAACCCCACAAACTCATCTTCAAGTAAAGCACCTAAAAACAGTACCAGATGTCAGTCACCTGGTGAGATATAGTAGAGGCTGACAGAGTTCAAATCAGGGGAAACAGATACCTGTATGTGGTTTTGAAGATGCTTTAAATAAGAGGTACTGAATCAATGTTAGTACCCTGAAGATGTGGAAAGTTCCCTTTTGTTAAGCTCTGTTTTTGCTGGGATCCCCATATTATTCTATTCAGAGGCAGGAGGGATTAAATTAAACACAGACAGAACCTATCAGTTGTCAAGCAGAGCTATAAATGGTATCCTTTATCCTAGCTTGTAATTTTCAGGACTGCATAACCTTAAAGACAGGCTCTCTATTTTACAAGGATACAAGAGATAGATAGATAGGTCTAATTTTAGTTACTGACTGGGGTGGAGTGCCTTATAATTTTCCCAATATTTTCTGTCCCTTTTATGACAGCACATAGATTTACATTCAGTGGAGTTATATATCTATATATGTGTATTAGATAACTCACATATATTAATATTAGATATTGTCACCAGAACTGTTGATCTTTATTTTTTATAATAATCTTAAAAGATTGAGATGAATCACAAAGGAACTCAAAAGTAAAGCTGTATAAAATAATCTTGGTACTAAAGTACTGTTGTATAGTTAAAGTAGCATAGACTGTCACATAGAATCATATATAGTACAATGTTTTATATTACACCTTCAATTTTGAGGTGTAATGATAGATTTAACAGGCACCATCTTTTTTGGAGGCAGTGGAATTCATGACTCTATTACTATAATTCTGATAGACAACAGTATTGTGTGAAGGTTTAGGAGTCTTTCTCAAAAAAAGTATTTTATTAGATGTATACAGGTAAACTTTATCTTATATACAGCCTAAAGCTACCTACGTGAATATAAATTCTTTATTTTCCCAACATATTCAAAACCATGACCCTTCCAGGTTTCTGATACTCTCACTTAGGGTTCCCAGGAGATGGTTAAGTGGATCTAGTTTCTTCTCTCCATCTCAAGACGTTGCATACTGTTGAATAAGGATTAAAAAAAAAACAAACAAAAAACAAACACTTTCGAAGCTCATGCTGTATAATTCATGACTTCCATAGCTAACTGTTCAGAAATCATTAAAAACAAAAACTCGTTAGTGTTTAAAAAAGTACTGTTTTGGTTTGGTTTTTTGTGTTTTTTTTTTCTTTTTTTGACTTCTCTTGCTGTCAATACAGCTGGTGGCATCTCAGTTATGTTAATAACTTCAGTCTTCTGGTGAGTTCTGTGACTGGCTCATTGCTGCAAACAAACTACTCAATTCAGGTATCTCTGAATCATTACAGGGTTTCTTCTTTTGAAGAAGTGTATTCTGTATCAGAACTATTTTTTTTAAACTACTACTTATAATTTTTATGAGCATGTCTGTTCTTGCAGAAAAGAATATAACATAAAAATATCGTTTTAAAATTAAATGAAATTGCATTTGTTTCTTCATAAGGAAAGTATAACTAAGACTGATCTTGAGAATAAAGACATAAAGTTGCTTTTTCACTGCCTCAGATATTTCAAATCCTTTATTGAATTAAAAAAAAAATCTGCTCTACTTGGAATTTAATTATTTATATTCATCAAGAAACAATCTGATTAACTGTTTCATATATTAACAGTAAGAATTGATAGAGATAAGAAAACACTGTCAGTATTATAAAAAGAGGACAATTCATCTTTATTTCAAAAGTGGTAGCATTAAATAGTTTAAATCACTAATGGTGAAAAAGAAAAAAATTAAATTGAAATACTTTGAGCAAGATTAATATGCAAAAAAAACTGACATATTTTTTGTCTAGAAATTGAAACCAAAGGTTTTGTCCTCAATTTCAGTGAATGAGAAATGTTTTCTTGAGAGCTTTATTTACTAAAAAAAACATCCTCTATATTTAAAATTCTACAAAATAAATATTTGGTGAATAGCTTTTTCCTCAGTGCTACAGTGGTGAAACTCTCATCTATGCTCTTGATGCTGAACTTAGTCATATGCGTATCAGTATTTCTTAAATATCAAGTGTATGATACAATATTCCCAATTTTGGAATCAAACACTGTGATATCTCTGTTTTGAGTTAAGGATATTCCCCGTATTCCGTGAATGAAGTGCGGTCTCAGCTAGATTATGTTGGAATATGTAGAGAAATAGAGTGATCACTTTCATGCCATTCTTCTTTCCTTTGACAATGGCTTCATTAACTTTAGTAACAAGCTGAGCCAATTGAGCTGCTTGGATTTTTCTCCCATCATAAATCTAAGGTAGATGTAATTTTTGCATTGGTTTATTAACTGCAAAAAAACCCATCAATATATGCTCTTCAGAGGGTTCCCTGCACAGTCAGAAGCAGCTGTAGGGGGTTTACAACAGACGGGAGGACTGATTGCTGAAGACAAGTAATAACAGAAAGGACTGTACATTTCTGGAGTTCTCTGAGACCTAAATTTATTCCCCAGAGGAACAAAGAGGGCAAACACATTTGAAAAACTCTGAAAGTCATTGATATAATAAATTGTAAGTTAGGGGTCTTTTCTTTCTCTCTCTACAGCCTTGCCTGCTCTTGAACACCTAGCACAAATACACTAGCTAACTTTTTTCAAGCTCTCCGGGTTTTGAAATCATACACTTACATAAAAAGAGTACTCATCCAGCTAGTTTCACAAATGAAACAATAAGGACTATTTTAAGACAAGTTGAATATATAAGACAATATAAAAAAAGTGTAACCAATCATGTAACTTATCTATTCCAGTAATTTGATGTTTAGGTAATTATCTTACCTCTACTTAGTTTCATGTGTCAGTTGCAAGGCTTTCAAACAACCTTTGTTCCAACACTAACTTGCAGATTTTTGAGTAGTTTTTCCTGATCAGATAACTAGCTTATATTTAAGGAAATTGTCCAATATTCTTCTTAGTGATGATATGCTTGATTTTTTAAAATGAGGGTTAATTAAGTGCTTATATTTATAGAATAAAATCATAGAATGGCCTGAGTTGGAAGGGACCTTAAAGCTCATCTTATTCCAACACCCCTACCATGGGCAGGGACAACTTTCATTAGACCAGGTTGCTCAGTCCTGCCCAGCCTGACCTTGAACATTTCCAGAGACTGGGCATCCACAGCATCTCTGGGGGATCTGTTCCGGTGCCTCACCACCCTCATGTATCTAATTTAAACCTACTCGCTTTCAGTTTGAAGTCATTCCCCTTTGTCCTGTCACTCCAGGCCCCTGGAGTAAATAGTCTCTCTCCATCTTTCCTGTAGGTTCCCTTCAGGTACTGGAAGGCCACAATTAGGTCACCCTAAGCCTTCTCTTCTCCAGACGGAACAATCCCAGTTCTCTCAGCCTTTCCTCACAGGAGAGGTAAATGTCTCCAGAGAATCTGAAGCAACATCAGAAATGCCAGTGGGCATAGAAGTGGCACATATTTATACATTGATGATCATTTGACAACAAACAACTTGGGATGGAATTTTGGAATGCATATAAGGAAATTAGGCACCTAAACTTCAAGGGGAATATTTTTCAAGAGGCACTATTTGTTGTTTTCAAAAGAATTTAGTAATTTTAAAGGATACAGTAGTCAGATCTCCAGCATTTAAATTGAAAACTGTAAGTTTTCTCTGTATAGTGACAACCTTTCCTAAGACGTATCTGAACTCACTTAGAATCTTTGCTTTTGGCTTAGAATTTCTCTGTCTATCTACACAATTTATAGGGAATTGTACAGATATTTCTGCTAACTGATTTTATTTATTTTGAAATTCAGTGAACCTTAACTGGCTTTACACAATTCTGAGACTTAATATAGAAGAGCTATATACAAGCTAAAGGTACTACTATATATGAGATCAAAATATACAGTGTATACCTCAAACAGTTTTTCATTCTAAACTGCAGAAATATTTCTAGTCTTCTAGTTGGTTGAAGTTTTTTATGATTTTTTCCAATTTATAATGAAATAGTAACAAATACTGCAAACAGGAGGTAGTTTAATCTTAGCATTCAGAGTACTCTAAAGCCAAGCAAACCTAACAACCTTAGGAAGTTCATTGGGTGGTACACGAAACACATGTTGCTGCCTGGAAGCCAACAGGCTCCTAGTGTTGTATCCAGAGTTTTAGGGGAACAAAGACACAAAAGGAAAAAAATGACTTCTGCAGTGCATATGCAAGACTGTGAAATATTTCCTTTGCTCAGAACTGATATAGATATAGAAGTATCTTAGCACATAAAGAATAGGAAATCACTTGTCTGGTAAGGAAAAAAGTTAAAAAGTAAACAAAGAAAAAGTCAAACTAAATTAAAAACCTGTCCTTAACTGATGTGACAGATTTCCTATTATTTTCACCCAGCTGTTATGAAGAAACACCATTGTTTGGCTGAATGACCTACTAGAGAATTGAAACCCACGGGGAAATAATGGAAGTAGTTTTGCTAGTTCTTTAATACACTGGAAGTACTGTTCCTCTTTTAATTTGGTTTGTGCAGCAAGTTGCTGTCTTTGCTATGCATGAGTGAGTCACTAATTAAATGTAGGACCAGAACATCAGCCAGCAAACCAACCTCGCTCATGAAATCACTAGACCAGCGAAAGATCTGGTGTGTTATTATTATGCACTGCTACTGTATTATCTCTAGTTACTGAAATAAACAGATTGGGAGGATGTTTTACCCCTCTGTTGTATTACCCATATATTCAGTCCAGCTCTTGGTAGCTGAAAATATTAGGGAAAAAAATCATGTAATGTCTTGACTGATGAATATGGGTATTGAAGCATGTAAGTGAAAGTGCCTGACATACACCTGGAGAGAATTAATCAACCAAAAGCAATGCCAAGTAGGATATTATATGTTTGCAAAGTACATACTCAAAATGAAGTGAATGTTTTATTAGAAGTTTATGATTCAAATGTTTAGTTTGATCCCTTATTATTGATGCTCACATCAAACATAATTCTTTTCCCTTCACTTACTCTCTTTTCCCTGAAATCCATCTATTATTAGTCCATAATTCTTACTCCTGATTTTATACCAGTAAATATTGGTTCACTTTAGTCCTTGAGTTGGTGACTTTGTATGTGGTTATTGCTAATGTGAGTTAATAGTGCAATATATTTAATGGAGTTTCACTGAACTTGTAGAGCTAATGCTGAGTATTACAAACTTTTGAGTTAACTGAATATTGGCCAAATACATGTATTATTTTTATTATGTTTTTGAAATACATGGAAATAAAAGTTACACGGAGAATATCTATGTGTTAGAAGTTAGAAGCAGGACAATCCGACCTGAAAGAAGAGAGGAAATTGTGAGAAGATGGAAGAGACCCGAGGAAGAGCCAGGAGATGTAAGGGAGGATGCAACAATCATTGAGGGCTCCAAGGGAGATAGAAGTGGAAGAAGCAATTGTAGAAGGGAGGCAATAGGAGGAAGAAAAGGAAGAGCAGGGGAAGAAAAATTGTTATATATGAAAACTGATATTTGTAATTGTGCAAGTTATTAAGATTGGTTTATTAGCACTATTGATAAAATTACCTCATAAAATATATGAGCTTCATTCTTGGACTGGATGGATTCTAAGTACTATTGATATTACCATATGACAGGATAACAAAAGAGTACATACATTCACTTGAAATTTCTTTCTCAGGAAAATGATGATTACTCAATCCCCTAAAATGTAAAAATACCTGAATCATTATATTAATACAAACTTAATGTCAAGTGTCAAGCTGACAATACTGCTTAAAGCTAACACTATCCATGAAATAACTTTGACACTGCAGTGTATTCTCCTGTGAAAAGTTTGTTTAGCCCTGGTTTAAACTATTTGGTGAGATAATAGAGGAAAATACAAATTATAAAATCTTCAAATTTAAAATTATGGAAAGGATTACTCAGAATATCTGCAAACACCTCTCCTATGAAAACAGGTTCAAAGAGTTGGTATTGTGTAGCCTGCAGAAGAAAAGTCTCTGGGGGGAGGTGTTGAGGCCTCAATACTTGACGGGGGCCATAAGAAAGATGGGGACTTTTTAGCAGGGCCTACTGTAATAGGACAAGGGGTAAAGGTTTTAAACTAAAAGAGGGCTGATTTAGACTAGATATAAGGAAGAAGTCTTTTACAATATAGGTGGTGAAACACTGGAGCGGGTTGCCCAGAGAGGTAGTAGATGTTCCATCCCTGGAAACATTCAAAGTCATGTTGGAAAGGGTTCTGAGTAAACTGATCTGACTGAAGATGTTGCAGGGACTGAAGATGTTGATGGCCCAGGACTGGGTGACTTTTAAAGGTCCCTTCCAAGCCAAAATTTTCTATGATTCTATAAAATCCCAGATTTGCAAAAGGATTTAGGATCATAGACTTCTCTCTAACCAGGGGAAATTAGTTGCAGAACTGCTTTTTTTAATCTGTGCACGTATAAACATTTAAGGGCCTAAGCAAAATGTGGTGAAAAATTCAAGAAAAGGAAGAAGCTTATAGAAATAACAGTCTAATATTTTTCATTATGAATAAAGGATTTCATTCAAGGAAGAAGTGAATCCCTTTCTTGGGATATTAACTAACAATAGGTTTTTGAAGAGTTTTGATTTGTTTAAGACCATGCTTCATTTCTTTGCCTTTGCTGTTACTTTTTTCAACACGTATGACCTTCTCTACTTACAGATACCATACCCATTAAATCCTGTTATTACAGTCTTTATTCAGCCTCATCAAGTTCTCCAAATAGAGTTGAGAGAGCAGGAGAGGGAAGAAATATGAAAGTAGATTTAATAGGGATAGGTAGTGATTCACAGTGTTTCATAGATACCGTTAAGATAACAAACAGTGTATCCTCAATGAATAAATAGGGTTTTAAAAAAGCCTTCCAGCTTGCTCCTGGTGATGGCTTTTAGAGTTTCAAGAGCTAAAGCATACATTTTCTTCAGTCAAGGTTGTACTTTGCAGTCATAAGGACATTAATGTTCTAAGGGACCTATTGAATGAAAGTCAGTCATCTTTTATACTCAGTGAATATATCTTTCTCACTTCATTAATTGAGAAGAGATTATGAGTTTTATGAACTTGTTCGGTTTGGTATTGTTCAGTGGATGTTTTCTGTGACCCCACTGATTCTCAAAAAACACCAGTGACTAGAGGATTGTGTGGGCATAACTGAGGGAAAGTTGGCATAGCAAGTCAAATAAAATTGGTATTTGTAAAATAAACGATTTTTTTTCCCCTTTTGATAGCTGATGTGTATTTTAGTTGCATTGCAACTAGTACAGTAACTCTACTTTTGTAGTGCTCATATCCTTGAAACCATATATTCAAGTGGGTCTCTGTAAACCCTTTCAATAGAGGAAAATTCAGAAATCTAAATGTTATGTGGGAATTCTAACATTTATGCTCAAAATCTCCACCTTGTACCTACCTCACTTCTGTGTTTAGACATCCTACCAATGAACAGACTAACCAATAGCCTCACCATCTGCACAGACATCCAATGTGGATGCTCTGATTTCTTTTCCACTTCATGTCCCCTCAACATTTTGTGTCATGTTGCCACTACCTCTCTCTTGACAATATCATCTTTCTACTGACTTCAGTCCTCTCAGTCATCTTAAAAAAATAAGCAACTTTTTGGTCTACTAATATTAGCCCCCAGGTACTTACAATAGGCATTATATGGTATTAAAGAAAAGGTTGCAGTTTCAGTTATATCTGTGATTGAGCATGCAAATGTTAAATGTTTGTGAAATAAAATGAGTTCTTGAATGAATTCTTGAATTCTCTATGAATTCATTCTCTATGAATTCTTCTTGTTAACCTATAATTCCTGGGTTGTTTTGGTTTTGGTTTTGGTTTTGTGGGTTTGGTTTGGTTTGGTTTGGGTTTTTTCCTCTGATTTCCTAGAACCAACCACTGGAGAGATTTCTTTTCTTTGTAGGGTTTAGGAAATAACATTACTCATAGCTGATACAGTGCTTTAAAGGGTCTTTTATTGCAAAATAAACACTTGAAATATGCCGCTGGATATGAGAAATGGTCTGGATGGCAATGGTTTATAGTGACAATGCACTCAATTGTAGGTATTAGTTTTTACTATAGAAACAATTTGTCAGTCTTTTTGTCAAAATGAAGCTTGACTTATCTTTCTGTTCAGCAGGACTAGGAATATCAAGGTCAGAGAAGACTGGAGAAATTTGGAAAGTATCTGATTTGGGTATTTGTATGTGTCACTCCAAGTTTACCTTTTAATGCTTTGTATAAACCCATGTATTAAAATGAAATTAATCTTGCTGGAAATTTAATTCAGCTGATTAATTTTAGAGAAGGCAAATAAGAATTTAAATGATTTTGGTTAGGATGTATTTAAACTTTTCCAAAGTCTACTTAAATCACTTTGTAAGCCCATCTTTTAAAAGCATCCAGTTTACTTTGCATGAAAAAGGTCAAAACTGATGCCGAAAAACCTCAGTATGAAAAGAATTGCTAAGAGAGTTTGTTCTTTAAGCAGCAAAGGTATGTATTTGAGCAGCACTGGAAAGCTAACCAGCTCATGCCAGACAAAATAGCTTCGATTCAACAGTACAAAATGAGCCATTTTATACATTTCACTACATGATTACAACATACAATTTTGCATAGTAATAAGATTACAACATCTGATTATGCATATTAATGATTTGACGGAGACTAGGCATAGTCTGGGAGAAGCCTTCCAGAATCTTCCTTTGGCATCAGGATTTGGTGGTCGTTTCCAGTCTTTGGCCTCACTCTAGGGATCTTTAACTCCTCTTCTTCACCTTGACCTCTTCAGCCTTCATTGTTTCTGACCTAGTCACTGAAGCTTACAGAACCTACTGGCTTAGGCCATTTTGCTCTATTCAATGTCTACATTGTCATCATTAACAGCACTAGGCTGTTTGTATATAGTTTTCTAAGGTCAGGTCTAGTGGTTTGAACAGAACCCATCTCCATATTCTCCATTAAACTCAAGCAAAGCAAGTGCTGAACAGCTTCTACTGATCTGGTTAACCATTTCTGAGATTCATCCTTGTTTCAAAACAAAGCAGTTACTTTCTCTCATGAAATATTTTTCCTATACAATAGTTTTTCGCCGGTGGTATGTAACTATGCATCATTGGGAAGGCAGTAAATGAACTTGTTTATCATTTTGTTCCTCAATAACAACGGATATTTCTACTGATCTGGTAATTGTTCATAAGAAATTTTTGAATGCTTAGAAGGACATTTTCTAGATTGCACTATGTAAGAAAACAAACAGTATAAGTGGAGGAATTTATCCTTGCAATCCACAGAAGCCAGAACAGAATGGTAAGGATTTGATATTTAGAATCCTCTTGCACTGATAGAGTGAGTCTCCAGTTGTCTTTTGTTGACCTTCATAGGATAAAATGGAAATCCAGGCAGAGTTTCATGGATGTATTAACAATGAAGAGACATGTAAAACACACTGATATTAAAGCTATTTAATTGATTTTTTTAATTAAGGAAATAGTTATTCTCAGAAAAGTAAAATCTATAAAGCAATATATCAGAATACTGCAGACATCTGGGTGCAAAATATCCTAGTAATCAATTAAAAAAGTCAGAAATAACATACATTGGAAAGACTTTTATCCATTCTTGCTGGAGAAGCTTGCTTTAAAGAACGCATTATCACTTTGAAGAATGAATTCTTGTTCTAGTCTGAGTCAGCACTGAGTGAAAAGTTGAAAGCTACACTACACTTGCTAAAGAACTAATGTTCATTATCTACTTTAGAGGTATTTATAATTGGTGACTGCAGCTGGTAGATTATATGTTACATTGCAAACTGTCAGAAAGCAGAGGGCTCTTTCCATTAGCCAACTAAATTGCTGGACTTCCTGTTCCCTTATCTGGAAATAAATTTGTAAGAAAATATGTGATTATGAAGTGTACCTTCATAAATGTTGGTTCTTTTGCTACGTGCCTTTCGTGTGCATTGAGTGATCTCTTACAAGGCAAACTACAGCTGTGAGACTATGAATCCAGCTGTGGAAAGGCATTAAAATTGTGTGTGAACTGGTTCTCTCAAGGGTCAACTGGAATAATATATATGTATAAGAAATGCATTTCTTCAGAGACTCGTCACTCTTTCACCTCTTGCTATCTGACTTTTCACTACTTTTTTCATGTATTTAGGCTTCTTGCGAAATAAAATGAATTCTTGAATGAATTCTTGAATTCTCTACGGATTCATTCTCTATGAATTGTTGTAAACCTATTCCGAATAGTATTCTGAACTTTCTTCTGAGCAGTGAAACAAAGGACAAGGAGTAGTAAACCTGTTTTATTTCAGGGTCTATGGTAAAACTTTGAAAGTGTTTCCCCCTTGTGTATATGTACTCTTTGCCTTTTAACTTGAAGGATCGTCACTCCTTTTTGTCAGAAACATTAGACTTTTCTAATATCTAAGACTTCTTTCAACAATCTTAGCCTTTGCACATGTATATGTAAAATCTAGTGTAAAAATAAGATTAAAAGGAAGAGAAGGTAGGGGAATTCAAGGTGCACCAGAAAGAGCTGATTAGTGCAATAAGCTACAGAGACAAAATACATATTTAGAGGAAAAGAACTAATAGATTTATTCTGAGCAGTTGATATTTACTTATTTTTAATACATAGATATTTAGGACTTCAGAAAGTAACAGCTAATGTTTCTGCAGTTAATGAAAACAGAAGCATTAAGTGTATCTTTTATACTTTTCTTTTATAGTACATTTTACTTTACCTGCACATCTCACACATTTTCATGTGTTAAGTTTCACATTTTTTTTTAGCTCCGTGAGAATTTACTACCTAAAATCCTGTGCTTTAAAATTAAAATTTACCCCAGGGTCCTGCCAGTAAAAGAAATATAAATGTTATTATTCTTTTATGCTATTTTGAATTACTATTTTCATGGCTGCCACTTGATCAGCTGTGCTTCCCTGTGAAAAATCCCTCTGTTTGCAAAGTTTAGAAATGAGAAATTGCAGTTAATTTCTTCAAGAGTATGAACACCACATGAAGAAAAGAAAATGAAAAAAGGAGAAAAACCTCCCCTGGGTTTTTGCATTCTGTAATTTAGTGTGTGCTGCATTGCACTATTTGATTGTACTTCTGCACTGCACATTTTTAATGTAGTTCAAAAGTACAATTATGTACATTTGAATGATAATAAACAGGATACATTGCAGAGATTTTCCAGGCAACAAAAAGAGATTTGAAACTCTCCATAGCTTTTGTGTCTATTTAGAAGCATAGCAATTGTCACTTAGCAGTATCCAAATCATACATTCTAATTAAACATATTTTACCACTGGGATTACACTCAAAGTGTAGTTGCTTCTCACTGAAAATCACAGCATCCCAGCACTCCAGTGGTCACAGCTTGTCTGCCACCAGGTTTTCAGGCAAATTATTGAACTGAAGTGAGGGTGGGAATTACTGCACTGCACAGAAATGGGCAGCTGCAGCAAAGAAATGGAGAGAAACTGGAAAACACACATCCAGCACATAAAATGTTTTCCAGTTCACAAAGATATAGTTAAAACTCATGAGACAGACCTTCAACTTGCTTAAACAAGCTAAAGTAGTTGTAGGTAAGATGCAATCACATGGAACATGTTTCCATTTTTGAGCCACTTTAATCTTTTTCTGGAGTGAATTAAAAAAAAAATCACACCCCAAAACCAAAAAGAAAATACCCAAAAAAACCTAAAACAGCAACAAACAACAAAACAAACAAACAAACCCACCAAAAAAAAACAACCAAAAACCCAAACCCCAAAACTGTCTAATTTTCCATTCTTTTTTTATTACCTTTTTACACCCAAGTTACAGAAAAAATTCCTTTTTTGGCAGGAGGGGGTGTTATTTTTGTTTTTTATTTACACTCAAAACTTTTCAACCATAAAAGAATCATAAACTTAATTGTTGCATTCAAGAAGAAATGTTCCATTTGGGGACTTGGACGCAAGCCTTCAAATAAGGCAAAACAGAGTAAAAACTTATGATTTTTACTGTTGTTTTCACTGTCAGACTTTTTGGTGATTTGTTAGGGGTTTTTTGTTCTCTTGGTTTGATATCTGTTGATAAAGGAACAGAAAAAATATTGACAAACTACCTCCTATTTAGTTAGTTAGTATTACTAACAAGGAAATAGGAAATCTTCACAGCAGCAGTTTAAGATAACATTAGTAGAACTTTGTCTCTTTGAAACAGAGTTTTAAGTCTGAATTGTGATATTTTTATATATACTTGCCACATTTTTTTTTTTTAGCAGAGTACTGATCATGGAAAACTAAGTATTAGCTTTTAGCTTAGAAATGTTTATGGTAAGATGGATTTCCTGGTTTTTAAACTATTGTACATTTGTATTTGGGTAGAATTCCACGTGGGTATTTTTGATCTGTGTTTGGCCCTGCCACCTGTAAGAAGCTGGGTTTTCTCATGCCAAGTTATGGGAAAACAGTCTGATAAAGATGGTCTAGAGCCTTGAGAGAGAGATTTCTGTGTAAACTAAATTAATTGGTCTCTCATGATTGGCTGATGGCCCTCCAAGGGCATTTGAAAAAGAGGAGGATGAAGTAAACCCCCAGACTCAATTAAGGGACACCCTCTGAAATGGACTGCGGAGGTGTGGAGAGACCCATGCAAGCGCAGAGAAGAATCAATTATGTAATGTAAGGGGCCATGCCAAATACCTTTGCTTGGGCGGCGCTGGCCACGTCGCTCAGGTAAATGTCATTTTGGCCAAGTAGATAAAAAGCAGATGGCTTGTGTTTTTGGGGCTTGCTCGCTTCGCATGACAGGACAACGTTGCCTTGGTGGAGACTCCCGCTGTCACCTGTGAGCCTGCTGACCCTTGAGGATGCAGCCACTGCTCGGAAGGTCTGGGCATTCCAGGGGTTGGTGAGACAACTCCATGGGGAGACACCTGGGTAATTTGGGTGTCAGACCCAGGGGGGGCTTCCTTTTCCCTCTCTCTCTGTCTGGGTAGGGGGCTTGCTTTCCTGTTTACTTGGCCACTGTTTGATAATAAAGTAACTGTCTAGTTGGACTTTTCAATAGTGTCCTAGTTTCCATTTCGGCAGCCTGACGGACCGTCTGGTTCCTCCCTGGAACAACATTGCTTGATAGGTTGGAAATCTAAACTTTTTTTGCTTGACACTTAAGCAAGAGAGATCCCTGGGACTGAAATTTTTGGCATATGGGTGGCATTTGACTTTTTTAAAAGACATGCAATTGGAAAATTTCCCTCTTAAAATGACATAATCTGGCTTCTAATGGTGTGAAAGAGGAGCAAGATAACAAAAGATAAAACTCTTTTTTTTTTATTTTGCAAGAAATATTTTATAATCACAACCATAAAGCATTATTTAATTTTACAATCACTGTAGGACTGCAATCACAGTATATCCAAGAAGAAGAATTAGCTGCTAGCTAATGTCTCTGGCCCAAAGGAAGATTAAGCTAAAGCTACTTGTTTTAGTTTCCATTTCCACAGTGAACAAACTGGCTACCTACTAGAACAGGTCTCAGCACTGCCTGTCGGTCCTTGTGGGATGTCAGCAGGTACACCTGCAAGTGTTTTTCCTCACCTGAGATTTTACAAACACCTTCAGGCTTTGTAGTGACTCTTTTCTTTGTCAAAACTGCCATAGTGTCTAAATTTTAGAAGCCACTTCCTCTGTTTCTCTTCACAAATACGTGCTTTTAGAACAATATAAAGGGCTTTTGCAAGTTGATTGAGAAAAAGCAGTGTAAACAGTAGGTATGTTTTCTCCTACAGGCAGCCCCATAAGCTCACCCTTAAATATTGTATTGGAAATGCGTGAGAATATCACAGGTAGCTCAAGTGGTGTTACAATCTGCTTGAATATTGCAGAAAGAACTTCAGATTCGAATATTTTCCCCAACAAAATTAAAACTCAAACCAAGTTATCCGTTTATTTCAAAAACTGATTTTTTTATTAATTAATTGCTAAGAGATGCAGAGAGAGAGAGAGAGAATAAGAAAAGATTGGAAAAAAAATGCAGAGATTAACTTTTTAGAAGCAGAGAGAAAGGATACCACCATAAATTATTCTTTTGCCGGAGATGTCGGGGGTGTGAGTGTGTGTGTGAGTGTGTGTGTGGGGGGGAGAGAGGGAGAGCTTTCGCAGCTTTTNGGTAGCTCAAGTGGGCACTAGGATTAACACTGTCGAGTGATTTCTAGTAGACTATTCTACTGATGTGATCCCCATATTTGGAGTAGTTCTTGGTTTCTCCCCTTTAAATTATGAGGCCAGAAGCTTGTCACTCCATTTTCAGTAGGAGAGAAAGGAAAAATCTCAAAAACAACTAAATGTTTTCTTTTAATGCCACCATATATTTATTCTGAAACAGTGATTCCGAGGTAGTTTGTTTTTCCAGACCCTTTTTTGGGAGCTAGAACTTCCCTCAAGAGCAATCCTATTGTTCTTTAAAGGAAACTACATGTTTTAGCTCCAAATTCAGTTTTTTGTTCACATCTAGGTTCAGTTTCAGGGGCTGAATAAACCGTTTGACTCCCATTAGCACAATATCTGCTACTGTGTGGCTTCTCTGCCCCATCGCATCAATACAGAAGTAGGTTGATTATAATGTTTTTTGTAGAACCTGTGAAATCAGCACTGGAGCTATTAAATGAAGCAGTTGCCTAACAAACAATGAAGCAAAATCCATGCAAACTTGTTGAATGTTTTCATGTTATCAATCTCTGCATTTGTCTGAAAAAGACATTTCAGTCAGCTCTAGTTTTTCATCAGCAGATACTTGTCATTCATGTCAAATGTCTTAACCACACAAACATACCTTATAGGATTGCATTTAAAGAATAGTTATATCTTTTCAGGTTTTATATCTAATTGTGAATTTCTTTTAATCAAAATTAGATTTTTCTTCATGAATAGGAGAATAAAATTTGTAATATTTGTAAATTAATGCCATATCAGTTTACTAGAAGTCTGTTTTAAAAGTGAAGTACCTTTATCTATAGGGAAGGCAGGAGACAAACATGTTTGTAAAGGAGTGTTCAGCTTTTCTACATCCTTTATATCTATGTGGTTTCTTTCAAATACCTTTGGAGAAGAATATCTTCACATTCTTTAAAAAAGGAGAGATTCTGCTTCTTGAGAACAAATTTCTGTTGGGTGTATGCTTTTTTTCAGTTAATCGGCCCCCTAAGTAGGAATCTTGTTTTCCTAATTCTTTCAAGTTGTCAGTTAACAACCCTTACTATGTCATGAGGAGAAAAGAAACACAGTATTAAGGTTTTAGGTCTGCCTTTCTAATCTAATATATATTGTAAAAGGAATACAGAAGTCCAAGCACTACATTAGAAGTGAAAAGTGCTAGAATTTTTGTGTTAAGGTATCATTATCCACAGTAATTTTAATAACTGATACTTGAAGAAAAAAGATAAAGGTAATGTAGATTTCCACTAATTAGCTTCAACATCTAATTTAATAAAATTAACTATGAAAAAGGGATGTGCATAGGAGCTACATAGCTCTCAAAGCATCATTTATAGCAAAGAGAGGTTTATTACAACTGAAGATTACCAGGAGTTTGGTTTTTTTCTGTTTCAGTGATGAGGTATATTTTGATTTCCCCATAAAGGCAATTGTGAGGTGAAAGTTAACGATATCCTTTTCCCCTTGAGAACAGACAGTAATCTGCTTTATTGCTGACTTTACTCTTTCCCTGAAAAGCTGTGTGGTTGCTGCAGGAAACATCATATATTGAATGGGGAGAGGAGAAATCGTGGAAATCAGCTCCAAATGAGAGATTAGTGTCAGACTGTACAGAACCCTCACCAGCATTTCTGATTGCAGATCAAACAGAATTTCCTCTTTTTGAACACAATTCCAGCAAAATACTTACACATGGGAAATGAAGCCAAAAGAAGCCTCCATGTGTTGAAGTGCTCAGCTGTATCAGGACCAGAGGGGCTGGCCAACCTTTGCTTGTTACATTGATTTCATACTAAGTGTCCATATGTTTGTAGAGAACTGTTCTTCGTAGAATGCCTCAAAACTATTTTATATTATGAGCTATATAGAAAGAAATTGCTTCAGCCAGCTCTGCAGTACGTTTGTGGTGTATTATGCTGCAGTGGTTAATAGAGCACAACCACACTGTAAAATGGCTCAGGACAAAAGCAGAAGAATGCTGAATCTAATTAAAAATGCAAGGGAAAATGAAGCAGGAGGAGTGTAATTACCTGAGCTGAAATTTAGCCTGGACATAGGAATTAAAAGCTTATTCTTAGGAACCTTTCTTCTTAATAAACATTAGAGGTAGAGGGTATTGCTGAAGCATTTGCCTATACATGTTCACTTTGAATTTACATTGAATTTATGCAATTTACTCTCAGCATTAACATCCTGATAAGCTACAAGTTAAGGATTACTTAACTGCATAATCTTTATATGACAAAGAGCTGTGTCTGCAGACATGGTATTCACTATTAAAGTACTGTAATTCATGTGGGGTATAGAATGCAGTTGGAATGAGGCCTACCTAAATCCAGTCATTATAGCCTTGACACAGAAATTATAGAAAATATAAGGAAAGCCAGGATATACTCTCCAAAGATATTCCAATGTATGCACCCTTATTAGTATTTTCTACATATAGTGGAGACAATGGCTCTGGTCCAGACCAGGGAGATAAATATACCCAGTACACTTTGCCCTGGATGGGTTTGTGCACAGGTTTTTGACATGGCAACACAAGAACTCTTGATCCTTCTTCCATCCACATGCTCCCTTGTTGACTTCCTTGTTGGCTTCGGAAGCAGATTTGAGGTTTGCGTTAAGGTCAGCGCTATGGGTTCACTTTGTTGTGCTGCACCAGCTGCAGTGACCATATGCTGGGCTGTCTAGCAAGCACTGCCCTGCTTAGGTCTATTGTCCTGTGTTCTGTCTCTTCTTTTTGATACAATTGTACTTCCTTTATGCCATCCCAGTCTCCTCTCAGACAGCCTGCTCAGTTATGTTTTCTGTGGTTCTAGTTTTGCTACACCTATGGCCAAATCTCAGATCTATAGAGAATAAATGATATTTAGAGGATAAATGTTGGCTTCACAAGGTTTTAGCACCCTGGACATACCTAAGTCTCATCTCTAAGTACCTGTGAAGCCTGACACAAACTGACTCACAATTCCCTATGCAACCAGCTATAAAATCTGCCTTCCTCCGCAGCAGTGTCTGTGACTCGTCAACTTCTCACTCTTACCTGTAAGGTACAGCAATTTCCATCTCCTGTCCAGTGGTTATCCATGGTAACGTGCTTGGTCCACTGGAGATATAACATTTTTTAATCTGATTGTAAGAGCTTCTAGTGCAAGGAGATCATCTGGCAAAGATTAAATTCACATTTCAGAAATATGATCACAGATCTGAAGTTCACAATGATCTTTCATGAATAAAAATATAATGAATGCAACTTTAATCTGTGTCTCGAAATAAATTTTACGGTAGTCTAATTGTAGAGAAAGATTGAAAAAAAATGGAGGGGAATAAAGAAGAAAAATCATCAATTATTCAATCTCAATCATATTCATAAGACCACTGTGAGCAGATTTTTGGTGAGCACCGTCTACATCTGGACCTCTGAACTTCAGCTGGAAATAGGAGGAAGGTGTTTTCAAAGAAGTCCAAGAACAGACCAACGTGTGGGATGCTTGCAGACAGTGACAGAAGCCAAAGGGGATTCAGAACATCTGATGGGGTTTAAGCTAGAGATTTGAAGCATGAAGGAGAAGAGGATTGAAAATTGAAATGAACTGTGATCATGATCTAGAAACTTGGTCTAAAAAGCATTGAAATCTTCTGATTAGGAGAAGCTGAAAGCTATGAGAATTGGGATTAGGTTAGAGGAGTTAGAGGTCAATTAGATTTTGAAAGTATGACAAATTTGGGATTCTTATACAGCAATAATATATACTATATATATATATACAATATATATATATCCTGCTTTGGCATTTGGGAGGTCCACACAAGATCATTTCATCCTGTTGTCTCCCTAACATATGGGATCTCTAGGCAACCAGTTCCTCTTCACTCTCCTTTCCTGTCTCAGATGTGTAGTACCTTATGTACCCATTGACTTCAGTGGGAGGGGAGCATTTAGATGTTTGCTAGTATTGAAGGCCCAGAACTAACTCCTGTGACTTTCAAGATGAAGGAGAGTTAATGGTGTGATAAGTCCTGTGATTAACAATTACTAAATTGTTAAAGAAAGATTTCCCCATCCTCGTCTATTAAAACTAAAAAACCCACACTTTTTATTAACAATTTTGAAATCAGTGTACAGATTATTCAAAAGTACAAAATTTAAAAAAAAAAAGTCAGTGATTCATTGTGACTTGTTCTCTTAAGAATTTAATAGTTCAAATGAATCTGCTTTTTTACCTTTTTGTGGTTTTGTGTTTTTAAACAAAACTCTGTTTAGCAAACAAACCATCATTCCACAAGGAAAAAAAAAGATATTTAAATTTAAAATGTGTGTTGAATCTGCTAAGAAATGAATGTTGCTTGTCTGATATGTACAAGATTCATGGGGTCCTTTGGAATAAACATTAACTTATAGGCAGAAGTATCTCTAGACATCCAGAGCTAGATCTTTTTAGTAAAATAAATAAATTAGTCAAAAGTATCTGAAGGACCTAAACTGTCTTTAATTTGTGTGGATTTTGAGCTTTGTTTTTGGAGAGTGACTCATAGAGAAATTTGAAGCTGCTAGAAACAAGTATGTATCTAGCCTTTGTTTTAGTCTGACAGTTCACAGCACTGGGAGCAGATGAGCATTTTGTGATATGAAACATCCTCCGGTGTCCAGCCAGCAGAAAAGACTAAATCAACCAGCTGTGACTTCCATCCACTGCCAAGGTCACTGATTTCAACCAATATGAGGGAGACAAGTAATTATTTTCAAATGTGAGACTACTGAGTACAGAAAGGGTAAACTCACCAAGAGTCAGTGGCGCAGTGCTGTTTCCATTCATACTCCAGCAGCTCACATAAGAGGAACTCAGCAGAAAGATGCTATAAAATAAAAAATTTAAAAAAAGTATTGCAGTAGTACAGCAAAGACTTACTGCTTTAGCTACAAGAGGGGGTCAATTGCTGCTCAGTTGCATTCACTTGATTTATATGTTTTTGTACTTTCATGTATCATTTTGTTCTAGGATTTGTACAGCCATAAGTAAGAGGAAAGAGACTCTGGTTCACTAATTGATACTTTATGATTTTCATTATTAGTCTAAGAAAACTTGTTGATTTTATTTACTTCTTAAGTAAATTAAATCTTTCATAGGAATAGTTTTTAAATTATCCAAATAATTGTCAAGGACATAATTTTGTCTTTACTGCATGTATAGCTAGTTTTCCCTGTAAATGTTCTTGTAAGCATTGCAATAATTATTTTGTCTTTCAATTTGTACTAATTAAGTGGACATTTGGATAGCATCAAATGTTTTAAAGAACTTGAATGGTATTTCTTTTTGGTATTTTCCTATGAAAAATCCTTAGAGCAAATATCTTTCCTAGGTGTTAATTAGACTGATTCCTACATCCAAATTATATATTAGCAGTTAATACACCCAGTAATTTCTTTGAAATGTGTGTGGAGTATTTTTTAAATTTTTTGACCCTACAGAGTTCCTATGTAATCTTGTATTTCTGATTAATAAAATAAAATAAATAGAAATAATTCCTTACATCTTTGATTTGTTGGCTGAGGAGCCAGCTGGTTTGAACCAGTGCAGAAATCCTGATTTGGTTAGAGAGACAGTGATTTACATTGATGGTGGATTAGGTTCATTGTCCTTAACTGAGAGAAACATTTATAGGGCAATTATGCTGTTAAAGATTTGTAGTAACTGGCAGGATGTATGAAAGCTGCGCAAGCACTATTCAGAAATAACCAAGACACTGGTGTGTTATCCCCGTTGTTTCAGCCACAAATCCAAAGGACAGCACCATGCAGGCTGATAGAAAGAAAATTCCCAGTCAGACCCAGTACAATGAGATAAACAATCAGGCTGTTATCCAAATTTCAGGCTAGTTTTTCCCTTCCTCTCAGAGTTGAGTTTTAGTGGTTAAGATGTATTCCATTCATTATGGGACACCATACTATCCTACATGGTGGTCTGATTCCAAAGTGGCTGGTAGTTCTCTTCCATTCCAGCTTTGAGCATTTCAGCTCCACAGAACACTTGGCTATCATGAGGCATTTCTGTCCTCCCTCCTTCTCTTCATCTCTTCATCCTCCCCTTCCCCTCTTCTCTCCACCCTCTCCCTCCCCCCTTTCTTTTTCCCAATTTACCCATTGGGTAAACATAACTCTACTTTGGTTTCAACATTAAGGCAAAGATACAAAAAAAAAAAAGATTATTTTTCTCAGTCTCTGTAAATGAATTTAGAAGGGAGTAGAGCCAACTGTTCAGCAGCTGCTTGTCCACAGTTATTTGTGGTCTGAAAGTTCATGTCACATATTGCAACTTAAGGAAGTAAATCATTCCTATGAGCCAATTATGGATTTTATAAAAGAAAAGCATAAGCAAGCAAATATTCTCTTAATGAGACATATTTCTAAGCTAATATGCTACAGTTTTATTAGCTAATTAAAGATGAACAGTACAATGATCAAATAATGGGCAGATTTAAAATTGAATCAATAAATCAGTCAGTTCCAATTATTCAGTCACTAGATTACTGCATTGAGTAATCAGCTCAAGTTATGAGTTTGATATGGGAAGGAACTGTTCAATGTTAGCTTTGTCTTTTGAAAATGTAAGAAGGATCCATTTTTCTTTTCATCCTAGAACACATACAAACTCTTGTCAATAAAATGCATATTCCTTCCGTCTTTTGGACTTCAACACTAGATGAGCACTTTAGCTGTTATTGAGCAGGAACTTCTTACAGTCACAGATGTAAAGAAGTAAAGCTTTCTTTCAGAGGTAAGGAGTGAGTGGATGATATTCTTAGACAATGGTTTAGTTTAAGGTAGTCCTGGACGGAGCAGGGAATCGGACTCAATGATCATTATGGGTCCCTCCCAACTCAACATATTCTATTTATCCTTTCTCTCTGTGTGCGTGAAAGTCTGTAGGTAGCTGGTTTTACTTTGCAAACTTTATAGAAACATTGAAAACTGTTATTTAGGCACATAATTAATATTCTATGTAGAGGACTGAACATTTAACTTTGCTACTGACATTTAAATATTCTATAGGATTAAAAATATTGACTTTTCTATACTGAAAATGTTTTTAAAGCTGAAGTTGTCAACCTTAAGACCCAGGGAAACATAACCACCATAACTACCTCAGAAAGGGGCAGACATTAGGAAAGCATTGGGCAAGAGTTTTAAGAACACTATCACTGAGTTTTTTCTTTAGCAGATAATTTTTACTATTGGACTATTGTTTCCTAATTAAGCTTCCTGATAGATTAATATATATATATCTTCTCTTTTATCTAGATAAAGTTTACTTGGTGTAACATGAGGGAATGGGCCTGACCTCATTAATGTTCATGAAGCCACTGTTAAGTGTAGTACAGAATTGCTCTCTTCCTTATAAATATTTCAAATAATATTTCCTTTAACCAGGAGTAATGTAAAGATCCATTCAGTGACAGTTTATTATGTAAAGGTAGTAAAATTTACATTTCTTCCCTAATACACACATCTCAGGATATAGTTCTTACTTCATTTCCTTCACTATGTTGGTATTTGAGGTAATGGCTTCCTCAGAAAACAAATGTAACATTTGTTTGTGTAAACCACAAGAAGTTTTCAGAGATTTTATTGAAATTGCCATAAAATTATAAATATGTGGAGACAAAATAAGCTTTTTTTATAGCAGAAATGTAATTTTTAAGTTTATCAGTTTGGTTTTTTTCAGTGAGATTGCAACAGGAAAAGATCATATGCACATTTAATGCCGCTACAATAGAAAAATAAATGGGCGTGTGTATGCTCAGACCTTAAATAATCACTAAAAATGCTCTTAACCATAAGGTTAACTGTATAATTGAATTTCATGTGACTAATCCCTCAGTGATGGTCTTCATGTTAAAATCCAGTTATATCTGCTATATTGAATTTACACAACAATTATCATTTGTATATTGAACTATCCAGTAAAACAAATCCTTGACAATTACACTACATTATTTTATTTTTTTCTTTTCTTGTTATTGACTTATAATTTTATATAAGTACCCTTATGGAAAATATGAAGGTTAATTTTTTTCTCATATTATGTTCAGTGGAGTATTTGCCTCTAAATGCCTAAGTGATGTGATTTGCCTGTCTTTTTCTGGGGCTTTGATTTTTTTGGGGGGATGATATCTGATCCAGCATTTCCATGGAACAGCATACCATTTGTAATTTCTTGGGATAATACTCATGCCAAGCATTTAAGAGTCATATCCGTAATCAATGCTTTAAGCAGTGTGAAATTTTAAAACTTATAACTGCTTGGCTCAGGCTTATTTCATTGAAGTCTTTTGTCTTCTGGGATGCATGACAAGCAGAGATTTTGAAAAACAGAACAACAGGATTCTGGTTATGGGTCCTTTATGAGTGGAACAAATTGTAATAATTGCCTTAGTTTGTTCAGCTTCCCTGATATTTTTCCCCCAGCTCATTATCATGCAACATATACTCTGAGGTATATACCCTGTCTTCGTACCTGATTTCCTGATTTTTGTTCTTCTTTGTATAACTCAGTCTGTAGACCCATCTTGCTTTGTACATTTTTACTCTGATTGCTATGCCTTTTTAATGCTTCCAATTAACTTTTAGCTAGGGAATTCGAGTTTAATGGGAATTCGAGTCTTTTACAGTCGAACCCAGTAGTTGTACATTTCATGTAAGAGGATTTAAAATGTAGAGAAAACCCACTCAGTGCATTTCGCTTACTCCTGGTTACTTTCTTTCTTCTAGAAGTGCTTACAGAGGAAGAATTAAGTTGATTATGAATAAGTAACACATACTTTGGTTCCACTTCAGAGTGCAACATGAGTCTGCTTCTGTGTTTTCTCTTTAGTGAAAAAAACTATGAAAATATAAGTGAAAAGAATATGTTTAGTGCAACTAATGCAAATATATATCTCTATATACCCATGATTAATGTATTAAATATATGTATATAGCTAATATGTATATAAAGTATTTAAAGATTTTTGTTACGTATTTGACTGGAAAACCATTTAAAGGGAACATTTAAGAAGACAGTCTCTCAATGGGAAAGCTATTTGTGGGTATTACTGTGAATTTTCATTAAAAGTCTTCTACTTTCTCCTGTCTGAATTCAGAAAAAAAAAACCATAATAGGGCAAGCCACTGCAATTTAATTCATCAGTTCTCTTCCCACCACTACACTGGGATCATACCAGGCAGCTCCACTAATCAACCTCATGCCAACTCTAGCAGCCCACCAGTCTCCACAGCCTCTTGCAAAATCTGCTGCACATTGTGTATCATTTTGGAATAAAAAGGCAGCTCAGAATTCATTAGAAAGTGTACCAAAGCATCCCCCCAAAACATAATTAACTAATCTTGCTCTGTATTTTATAGAAACACCATTTTGGGATTAGTTTTCTTCTAAGTGAGATAGAAACTTATTTAGTTGTGTGCTGGGATATATAAGGCCCACTGCAACATTTCATGGTAGAAGCTGGTGTTAACTTGCTTCCATACTTCATGCTTTCTGACGCTTCCAATTAGCATGGATCAGTTAAAGGAAAGGTGTTGGAACAGGCAGCTTCCAATGATGCATTAAAGCTGAAAATTAAATTCTGGTAGGTTTATTCATAAAAGAAATAAAGAGCTTTAATGGCAGCTGCCATTTGCAAAAGGACCAATCATTCATGACTCAGTTGAGCACCTGAGACAGTTTTCGGTACAATTTGTTTTTTTGGTGGGAAGTTCATTTACGGGTTTTTCATCCTGATCTAATTGATTTGCAGGAGGGCTAACAACCCTGTTTCCTGCACCTGCTTTGACAATTGATACCATCTGGTTCATTGGATTAGCAGCTGTAGTTCACAACTTGTATCAATTCAGACATGTTTGACAAGAGTTCTGCGTCTTTGGTCTCTTTCAATTCATTTCCCTCTTTATATGCTGAAATTTGCAGAGTTTCTCCACTGCAAACCAAGGTTTTCTTAATTTATAGCACAGGGATAATAGGATGATGACAATTATTATTCTGGTCTAGTTAGAGCTGGAAAATGCCTGCATTGAGCATAGAGAAAACACAAGGGGATGAATTAACATTGAGGGGCGCATCTACATTTCATTTACTTCAGTGGAGGTGGAGGGTGCTCAGTATCTCTGAGGAGCAGAATATTCATCATGAAGAAAATAAATAGAATTATCACATTTTAGAAATTGTTATCAGGTCTACATGATGCCTTGTTGAGTGTCTTATCTGCCATAACACGACTCCCTGACAATTCAATAAATGTTTCAGTATGTCTCTCATAGTGTGAGAAACTGGGGTAAATTTAAACCTGCTCTTTTCATCACTTATAGACCATTTTATAAATAAAAGTAATTGCTCAAAGGACACCCTGTCCTGCTCTGGGGACATGCTTAAGATGCAGGAGACCTGCTTCTGTCCTCCACATGCAAGGCTGCTGTCAGTTAACTTCTTAGACTTCCCCACCCCACAGTATGATGAGATACAGCCATGCAACGGTGGGCAATTAATTTGTGTTTCAGAGCAGTAAAAATAAACTAATTAAAGGCTTTCTGGTGATTACCATAGAATAGTGCTAATTGGGGTAGGTTACTGACCAGCATAATTTATGGTGAACTGCAGCTCATTATCCAAGAACTGGAAAGGCCATAATGGAGGGGAGTATCTTTGTAACTGTACCCTGTTCTCTTATCCTCTTTGTTAAACCTTCCACATTCTCAGTCTAGAGAGAGAAAAAAAGATGGAAAAACATACTTTTGTTTTAACTAGACTATTCTCACATTCTGATGTTAGGCCAAAAAATCTGTATTTTCTCTGTATGAACACCACCATTAAAGGCCTTTTCTGTCAATGGACTCCTAAGTTTTGTCTGACCTGCTGAGATCCTGCTTCTCCCAGTGTATAATTTGATAAGAGCTGTATAACTGCTGATGAACCAGAGTTCTTTACAAAATGGAGGGAGTTTCTGGAATCCTATGCGGCCTGAAGGTCCTGAAGAACCCAGATGAATATCTGTGAAGGGCATATAGCATGCATGAACAGGTTACTATTTCAAGATACAGCTTTAACAAAGAAAATGAACCTACATCTCATTCATATTTATGTCCATGATTTCTCAAACCTTGAAAATAGCCTATTTTACAAACTCAGAATGCTCTTTAGATCTCTCTGTGGTGATATGGTATAACAAGAGTTCCACCATTCGGTACCAGGTGAACATGTACATAAAATTCCAATGCTGTAATATAGAAATATGTATTTATATTGGTATATAAATACATGGATATGGAACTTGTAATGTACATTGCCTTGGGAAGAAGCTGGGCTACAATGCACCAACCAAAGGTGTTGTGATGGTGTGAAAAAAAAAAAAAAAAAGAAAGAGAAAACTGCAATAAATATTTAAACTATCCATTTACCTGGGCTTATTAACATCTGTGTGATAATACCAGTGATCAGGTTTTGATGCACAGAGTGCATCTCAAATATTAACCAATTAAACTTACATTGTTTGAAGAAAAAAATGATTTTGTTAAAGTATAAGGTGCTTCACATGACCCATTAGTTCATTAAAAAGATTTAAATTAATGTTTTCTGGTCACTGAAGAATAAATTTCTCAGCAGGGAAAGATGCCAGTGCTGAAATCTTTGCAATACATTCTCTCCCAAAAAATAAAAAATTCAGGTCTTGTGAGTACAGGTACCTAGCAACCTTTTTCTACTCTTGCAGCTCACTGTCAACAGCTTGGTTTTTGAAAACATGTTAATTAGTAGTACTGCTACTTCCCATGAGAGAGGGCTATCTTAACTGCCAGCTACTACCCAGAAACCCTTTGTTTCAGAAATATTTCAATCAGTAAAAATAAGATAAATGGAAATTCAGCTTTTCCCATGGTATCTAGATATTTTTCCACTGCAGAATTATATAAATTGCAGCAGAAACATCTCTATTACAATTTGCATAGCTTATTAATAGAGCTGTCTGCAAATGTAGGTGTTTATTTTCCACATGTTATAGACCAAATTAGGAGAGGAAGCACAGCATTTCAACTTTATATAAACATTTTTCTATATGTGTGTGTAAGTATGTAAACATTTAGTTATATGTGTGTATTTATATCTGTTTTTACATATGGAAACCTAAAAGCTAATATTTAGCTTCTTTTTCTTTTTTTTTCTTGTATCATGTAAAAAAAAATGATTTGCTAACATTTTGATTTTACATTTGCTGTACACTTATAGCAAAAATTGACCCACTAGATTTCATGATTAATTATGAAAGCTTTTATCAGGAGGAAGAGTGGATCTAAAGATAAGTGTTTAAAATCTCTTTAGGATTCCTTACTATAATTATGCCACTACTGTAGCTTCCAAATTCATTCTTATGAAAACTGACAATAAGTTTCTGCTGAATCTAGTACACCTAGAGGAAAAGTAGCAATTACTATGAAATCACTAATAATTTAATACATTTTGAATGCAGAAATGACTATTCACAAAGAGATCAGACATTCTGCTATATCCATAAATCAAATGGAATTTTTAACAGAACATTGAAAACAAAAGCTTCTTCCTCATAAGGATAACAATGCAATTGACAGTGGTTTTTGCAGGGAAATGCTGCTATTTTCACTTTTCTACAAACAGAATGGTTTGAGTTGGAAGGACCTTCAAGATGATCTAGTTTCAACATCCCTTCCCTGTGCAGAAGCACCTTCCACTAGACCAGACTGGTCAGAGCCCCATCCAACCTAACCTTGAACACTTCCAGGGGTGAGACATCCACAGCCTCTCTGAGCAACCTGTTCCAGTGCCTCACCACTCTCACAGGCACAAAATTTTTCCTAATCTACACCTATTCTCTTTCAGTTTGAAGTTGTTCCACCTTCTTCTGTCACTCCAGGCCCTTGTAAATAGTCTCTCTCCAACTTTCCTGTAGGCTCCCTTCAGGTACTGGAAGACCACAATGGGATCACCCCAAAACCTTCTCTTCTCCAGGCAGAGCAATCCCAATTCTCTCAGCCTTTCTGCATAGCAGAGGTGCTCCACACCTTTAACATCCTTGTGGTTCTCCTCTGGGTGTTAGGGTGGTACAGCGAAGTCCAAGATTTGTGCTGAAGCAGGTTATCCAACCTGGGTGAACATCCTAAGAAAGATAGGCTTGCTTTCACTCAGGTGTTTGCTATATTCCACAACTGGAAAGAAATACAGTGGGTTTTGGCCAAAGTATAAATATAGTCTAAACACACCAGTAAGACTCAAATATACGGGAGAAATTTTGGATGAAAAATGGATGGACAAATTCAGAACACACAGTTTAGTCAAATAATTCACAGGTGATATGAATGACAGAAATTTAGTGTGATGGAGAATTTTGTGACAAAATTTTGTGGTGTTTTCTGAAAAATCAAATTAGTCTCTCTTTTCATCTGAGAAAATTTCAGTCCTGTCAAGTGTAATTTTTGGCCTAAATTATTTCTGAAGTAATTTACTGAAAGCATTAGACTGTGGGTGGTTTGCAGTTCATTGACAAATACCTGCTTTTGAAAATCAAGATCTATTGTCTAGTTTTGATAGGACACATTTCTGCAAAAATTTAACTTATAGAATCATTTACCCTGTATAAAACCAGAGTACATTAATATAACATTCACTTCCCTTGCATGTTCTGTAACATTCATCTAAAATATATTCTAGTTCTGCTAAGTTAGTCTGCATTATACTTTCTGAAAGTGAATATGAGAATATATGAACAAACAGGTTAGAGCCAGGTGAATTTTCCTGTCTGTTTAAAAATCTTGCCCTATGTCAATAAATCTCTGCATGTAGTGATACCCTGTTTGGGCTTAATTCATGCATGGTTTATTTTTAAATTAATAAAAAAGTGTTCTTTAATCGTTTTTTTAAAATAAAATAATTTAGAACATTGCAAGCTGAACATGCTTTACTGCAATGTTAATAAAGTATATTGAGTTATCAAATTAATAACTCAACTAGCAGATCTGTTATGGGAGCTGTGGACAAATGTGTTTTACAATACCCTACTGAAATAATTTTAGTTAAATGGGACTGTTAAGAAGCCACAAAATAATTTCATTTCATGTTTTAAGTCACATTCACATTACTGTTATTTTTAGTTTATTTGTGTTCAAGGTTCATTCATAGGACTGCATTTAAATGGGGGAAATAATTCCACAAAGCTACAAACAATCAAATGTTTTCTGCCTCCTTATTCTATCTAGAGGTTATATTTAGAGAATTGCATAAAATGTTCAGTCATTACCTGACATTAAGGGAACTTCTGAAATAGGCAATGAAGACTCTAAGGTCAAAATGTTCACTCATGCTTTTGCATTTATAGACCAATTGAAAACAAAAGAATAGGAACATGATAGGATGCAAATTTCTTTAACAATTTCTAAAACATTTATTTCTAAAATACTCTGAATGAACATAGCGTTTGGAGTCAAAAGAGCTTTAGAGCTGTTCATGCTCCACTTATAGATAGGATAGACCTACTGCTGCAGTGATTTACCACAGAGAAATTTTGGGATTGCACAAAGATGAATGAAGTTAGAGGTAAAGACCTGGGCCTCAATATCTCTCATTTATGTCACTATAGGGTGGGTTTAATTGTATTAAGTAAGTATTGATCTATAAAAGGAGCAGAGTCGGGCCAATGTTTTATTTCTGGCCTCTTTTCTATGTACTGTATGATCACAGATGCTTACTAAATCTTTCCTGTCCTCTCTCCTAACACATAAACTTCTCCAGAGAATGTTTTTTCTTCGGAGAGCTTGTAGAGATGTCAGTGCCCCCATGTGGCCTCAGAGGATGCTGGAACACATTCTCATATGTTTTCTGTGTCTGGAAATGTTAAGTAGATGTTTGCGAGATTGGTTCCCAAACAGTGTGGATCTTATTTATCATGTAAGGATCATCTTTTTCTAAAGAAAACTCTGTATCTATGTGTGTGTGCATGCATAAAAAAGGGGGAGAGGCAGTGCCATACATATATGCTCCACACAATCAAAAATGTGCTTTTTGCATCATTAGACCTTTGGACTTACCAATTTAGATCCTTCATATTTTATGCTCCCTGTCATGGCTATAACTTTAGTAATTAGGAATACAAGCTTAAGAATTGTTTGTGTTTGCAAAGGTGTGGATTTCTTAATGAGACAAACCTTATTTCAGTTTAAGAAACATCGAACACATGCACAACTTGTAAACATCACATACATTTCCCTTTTTCAGCGATCAGACCTGAGCAGTGGAGAGAAAAGAATCATCACAGCCATTTGATGGTTAGACTAATTTTGATTTGGAAATTTTCTATTTAAACGGAGAGCAGAATATCTGAGGGTGCTGAGTTTTCAATCAAATTCTCAGAGCATAAAGTGTCATTGTAATTTCTTTGCTGAGTAAACCTCTGCTGGCCATATGATCACAGTTCAGCTGTGCAAGCATGCTTAACAGCAAAAGCATAAATAAATCTATTAAAACATTGTTAATACAGTCTGAAAGAGACAATAATGATGATATAATTGGACTCAGGAATAAGTGCTGTTTGACACACCTCTGGCCTTCTGTACAGTCCTGTCTTCCCTGAGGGTGATGAGAGACTGTTTCATATATTGCTTTTTCCAGATGTGCACTCTGTGAGCCTGAATCCAAACCCACAGATAAAAGTGTGCTTCAGGGTAAACCGAAGCCTGCACTCTTAGATATCACAGACCTACTCAATTTCTCCTCCAAATTATAAACTCTAATAAAACTATCACTAAGATTTTTAAAAAGGACAGTTCTTGCACCTTACTATCTAAGAAATACTTCTGACTGTGAAACAAAGTGATTTTTAACTGATTGAGATAAAAAAGAATTCTTTTCCTGTTCAAAAGCTGCATAAGCTCTTCTGGGTTTGAATTTCAGGTGAAACAACAAACTCTGAAGGAGTCTTAATCACCCTTAGGTTTTTGGAAATGTTATTCTTACAAAATTACTTCTAATATGCATTATAGTTTTGCTATGCAGGTATGGTTCATAAGGTTATTTCCAAAATGCAAAGTCCCTTGGACCTAGACAGGCTGGAGGAGTGAATGTTGTGAAATTCAGCAAGGACAAATGAAAAATTATTTACCTGGGAAGGAATGATAATAGATTTTTTTAGCAAATATGGAGTTAGTTCTCCAGCTGGGGACTAACCACTTGGGAAGCAGCTCTGGTGAAAAGGCCCTGTCGGTCTGGACTAACAGCAAGCTGAGCATGAGCCAGCAAAGATAGCCAGTCCTGTCCCGGGAGAGTGAGGGAAGGGATTATCCTTGTCTACTCAGCACACTGTGTCCTTCACATCCAGACTCCTCCGTGCAAGAAAGACATTAATAATGGGGATAAATACAAGGCATCTAAGATCTTTGGGGTTGGAGCATTTTCCCTACAAGGGAGGATGAGGGTCTGGGACTTGTTGAGCCTGAAGAAGAGAGACCTTTGGGAAGTCCAACAGTTGCCTGCCTGCCTGTACCTACAAAGAGGTACCTAAGGAGATCCAGGAAGACTCTTTACAGTAATACCTGGTAAAAGGAAAAAGAAAAAAAAAGGAAAAAAGAAAAAGCAAAAAAGGATGAATTGCAACAGGGGCCATTTTGACTGAATATAAAGAAACAGTTTTCCACCCTGAGGGCGGTGAAGTGTTTGTGCTGGCTGCACAGAGAAGTTATGCAAGCCCAACTTTTCAAACTCTGAGCAACCTGGTTTAATATCTGGTACTACTTTCAGCAGGAAGAGGGACTTAGAGGTCTCCTGAGAGTCCTTCCAGCCCAAGCAGCTCTTGGGGTCTGGACTTGTGCAGAATGCTGCACAAGTGAAACTCTTCAGCAGTGCCAAAAATATGGGTAGATATACAATCTTTCAAAATTGCTATTTGCTTCACCTTCACTTTGTCAGAGAAAAAAACATAGACAGCTAGGAATTTCCCACTCAGTTCATTATGCCCAAGATATTTCTGAAGTGCTGCTCCATTAGATGTTCAAATACTTGTACAAATACTCCACAAGTACTGGAGAACTATGTAGTGTTTTGCTGGGACTGAAGGGAGCACTGAGTTGGAATAGACTGCCAATTCTCACTGAGAACGCATCTAAATCTTCTCAAAATATTAATGAAAAATGAGTACTGAACTGACAGCTAGGGTTTAGTTGACATTTGTTCTGTTGATGTCTGTTACTATGTTTTCTTTTTAGGTAGGATTTTTCCATTGGAATTCCAGAGTTCACCCATCAGATTCAGTCTGCAATAATTCAATTATCTTCTCCTTCAAGGCTTCAAGGCTGAATCTCTGTTTCTTTTAAACCTAATGTGACCTGTTATACTACATCTGCCATTTGTGAGGATTTCCTTGCAGAAGCCTTTAATGGTGTAAATTTGTACTGACATGGAAGCCACAGAACAAATGATTGCATATATATTATTTTATATAGGATAAATAGCAGACAGGACAAAGAATAATAATCTCTCTCTATGTTTCTCTTTGAATGATAATATCTCTCTATATTTCTCCTCACATATAATTCTTCATTTCAGTATTTCTGTGCATGGTTTTTGAGTTTGCCTTGGCTGCTCTATTTCCCTTTCCTTATTGCTTCTGGAAAAAACAGACTGTCTCAGCATGCTCTCAGCATGGTTCCTTCTATCTCCCTGTGACTTTTTTGTGTGCCTGACAGCTTTCACTGATATGTTGTGGGTGGTCTGATCTCCTCCAGAGTCTCTAAAGTTTAGGAGTTTTGACGTGGCATGTAACCCTTTGCAGAGACAGATCAATGTCATGAAGAGAACCTTGTTTCTTCCCTGGAATTCATGTCAAACTATGTGTTTGTGCAATATCTGACACTGTAAGGTCTGGGTTCTTATCAGAACATAAAAGATTAGAGGATAGTTACTCCTTCCATATACATCTCATCAAATAGCAGAAGAATATAGGTATTTTTCATGGACCTGTGCACTTCAGAAGTGTTCTCTGTAGAACAGAAGCTATACATAACACTGAGGTGTTATTATAAAAGATGTCATAGATGTAAGCAAGAGTCTAGTGTGCTTATTTTCACTACAAACTGTAATTATGGAATTTGTTTACAAGCTTAAGAGGTCCTGAAAAAGAAGACTGAAGGAAAAATACAAATACTAGCAATGCTAGAAGAGAAATAATTTGAATTGAGATGTTGTACTCAGAGATCAGAAGGCAAAATGAACCAAGTCTTCTGATAGGTGGCTTATAAAAATATCTAAATGTCTTTCTGGGGCCCATCAGACTTATCCATTAAACAGAAAAGAAAATCTAGAGAGACAGTAGAGGGCCATCTATTTTTATCAGAAAACCACATGAAAACTTGGCAGTACAGATGCCAAGAAATTTTGATCCACAAGGAAATATTTTGGCTGATTATATAAAAATCAACACAAAATAAAAGAAGTCAAATGTTTAGGTATAAAGAAGATTTATATTTGCTACAGTCTTCCACAAACTAACACTTAAGAATTCCTGTTCAAACACTAGTCTATTGTTAATAGTTTTTAGGTCAACTCAGATTAGAAAAAAATTCATATTGAATCCAGTCCTGGACCAGTTGGAGACGGTGCCAGATTCAAGACTCTAGGCATCCCCTTTCTTGCAATATGGAAATCTGAGTTCAAGTTGTCTTAAATGAAGGCTGGACTTCATTAGCAACCTTAGTCTCATGGGTTTCCTGTCTTTTTATTTCAAGCAGTCAAGTGTAGCTCTGTTTTATATCTAATATAACACCACTAAAGAAAACACGGGAGAAAAACAAGAAGTGAAAAGTTTAGCAAAGAATAACACGTTTCCCTAAAGCTTTACAGTGGAAATTTAAATCTTTTCAAGACACTTCTTTTCTAGTGTAGTCCTTGTAGCTACCAAGGCCTGGGCTCTGCTGCTGTCTCTGTTCATCCATTTCACCCACTCCACATTCCTCACTTTTTACTGGACTTCTGTTTCATTTTCCACTTTCACTGGGTAACACTAAAACTGCAGTATGTACATACTGCATCAACCCTAACTTACAGCACATTTGATCCATCTTTTTATAAACTATTTTGGTAACACCGATGTCTGTTAAAGTAGGTGTTTCATCAGTAAAATTCCCCCTGAGCTGTGAGCAGTCATTACTTCAAGTAGCTGACTAAAAGCATGTAATTTTCCCAGTACCTGCAAATAAACATCCCTAGCAATTGTATTTTTTCCCCATAAGTATTCTGTCTGCATTGGCTAGGTTTATATTCTGCCATTCTTGTCAAAATGCAGAAGCAGCAACTGTGTATGTGTAAAAGGCTGAGGTGGATATAAGGATCAGTGTATGAGGGTTATATCTCATGTATTTTCAGACATGTTTTGTGCTTCCATTAATTTCTTCTTGTTCAGAAAAATAATTAAAAAAACAAACAAACAGGGAAATAAAAAAAGCAAAATAAAAAAGCTGAGAACCCCCCCAGATTTTAATGTTCTCAAAATAACAGGGTCATGCAAAAATAGTGATGGACATAAATTTTTAAATAGACAAGCTGCAATTATTTTTTTTAGGTAAAAATTCCAAAGGTGCTGTCACTGTCATTGACTTTATGATGGTCTGAAAATGGATAAAGACAATACAGGAGGAACCAGAGCATCATAAATCTTCATTCAGAAATCTCTTCTATCTCCCAGTGTAACAAGAAAAGTGAAAGGAACAGATTGCATACAATTAGGCAGAGCTGCATTGTTTCTCAAAATTAAATGATCAGCACAGTATTATGTCAGTTCATGTTGTTGCAATTTACAGAACACTTTCAAAATGAACAGGTGTGCCATCAGCAAAATTCCATGTTAAATTTCCCTATGCTTATAAGGATGTCTGTGCAAAAATAAAATTAGATACCTTGCATCCTTTTCATGAAAACAGAAGCAGTGTAACGACTTCTCCCCCCACACGCCCCCTTCCTCCTCCTTCTCCAAAAAGAAAAAAAAAGAAAAAAAGGTTGTGAAGAAACTGCTAGAATAGAGTAAGCAATTAGCCTGATTGAGTTAAGTGGCATTTCATCATGGAGATTTCTTTAACTGAATAAAGTCCTATTAATTTTACTGCATTGTTAAAAAAAATAGAAACACTCTTCCTATTGTGACTATAGAACCTAAACGTGTTTTACATTTATTTTGTTTACAGGACTAATGCTGTGAGAAAGGAAATAAAAGAGTTTCACATGAGTTATGAAAAGCCTAAAGAAACATAACTGTTACCTGAGTCTGAAAGTCTGGGGAGAGTGTCTTCAGGAAACGTAGACATTCTATGGTGATTTGAGGTAATTTCTCAATTTAGAGGTTTTACAAGATCTTTTCATTATGTAGAAGGTAAACTTAAAAATGAAACCATTTGATGAACTGTAAAATTCTGGTTTATTGAAGATTTGATCTATGGCTCCAACTTGTGCACTGTTTTTATCACACAACAAAAGCTGTTGTCAGAAGTCTCCACCAGCTGATTCTACAGAGCCCAGTGGCCCTAAAGGGACCAAACAAAGGAAAAAGTGCCATCTGAATATTCAAATGCATAAAAAGTAATGAATTATTTAGTTTCAAAGTGACTGGCACCTTCAAAGTAAGACACAAGTGTATGTAACTGTGGCACCTCTGATAAATTCTGCTGTGCTTCCAATCATATTTTTGAGATTCAGAAATCTCTTGTAGGACACTGCATTGATATAACCACCATAAAGGTGCAAAAAGGAGTCAGACAGAGGATGAAGGGTACAGTTGGACAGCTGGTCTAACATCTTTGATGAATTCATGAGTAAATTATGAATTCATACTAATGAATAATAGACCATAATGAAAGTAATTGGAAGCAAGAGGCCTCAGAGAGAAGACTAACATAGATAAAAAATACTATAAAATGTACAAGAATGGATACATATACTGTCTGATCTCAAAAAAAGGAATGTGGTAGTTAAAACACTCAGAACTTTGCCTTTAAAATCACCATATGATACAAGAGGAGGGAGAGTTCAAGGAAGTATGCAGGTATGGGGCTATTAAATTAAAAAATCTAAAAGAAATATTTTTTTTTCTTCACAATACCAGTGAAGAAGCTTTTTGATCAGCCTTTAGTCCTCACTAATTTTTTTCCCTTAACTCTGGAAGCCTCTTTTTAATCACAATTTCTTTAAAAAATTTCTAAGGTTCTGTTCTGTCCCTCTGTCTTCTGCCCCTTTTCTTTCTGTTTCCCAGTTTCCTTGCTTCCCCACACATGGAGTATGTCAAGCGATAAAGAAAGACAATGAGAGGAACGGTCCAAAAATTCCTTATTTTGAAATGTCAACATCTTGAACTGAGAGTCTTCTAGTCTCTCCTCATCTAGTTACCAATAGAAGATTAATCTTTTAAGGCTTTTGATTATATTTTATTTCCTCATTATTCTCTTTCAGAATTACAATGAAGATCAAATTCCTCGTTCATAATTTTTTTTTTCCCTTCAGACTATTCTTTATATTTGATTTGTTAATGTAGGACCCCAAACCTTAATCATTTTTTCCTAAGAGCCTGGTACCAAAAAAAAAAAAAAAAAAGAGGCAATATTACATATTTGATGTACTTTGGGCTACAGATTTATTTATTTTCACTTATTTTTCCTGCTTTTCCTTTTGGACCATTCAAGTTTCTAGTTTCTGCTCTTCCATTTGTTCACAGTAATTCTCAGATTCCTCAAAGACCAACATTATATTAGAGGGTTTAAATAGCTGGTTAATATACTGATCAAGCTCTAGTGATGAACTACTCAAGAGTGAAGAAAATTCTTGCTTAATTTCAATCTGACATATATTTTAATAGCAGGGAGGAAAGAGTAATTGTTGTTATTTCACATAACATTGATACAATATAATGACAGGAATGTCAGATACAGCAGATAGATCTTCACTGAAAAAAAATATTGTCTGACTGTAAACCTTGTCTTAAAGTTGCTTCATGTGGAAATTATCTCAGATAAAAGGCTGAAAGCAGTTATTTTGTATTCTTGAATAGATGGAATATTGCGGTATCATTTTTATCTTAGCAACTTCTGCTACGTCTGTTTTTCACTGTCATCTTGCTGTGTCTTTTCAAAACAAGTGGGTTTAAACCTTCTGGCATATTGTTACTGCATGGTATTTAATTCATTCTCCTTTTCCACTGCTAAAGTGTCCCATCCCTGCAAGAGACAGTTAACAGACTTTTAAGAAATGTGACATATAGATGTATTGCTATCTTCTCTTCTTGCCCATAAACAATTTTTAATTGGAACAAATTTTAGACTTTAATAAAATTTACTACAACTAATACAATTATTATTACATTAGATTTGCCTACTCCCTAAGGACAACAGATATTGACTTAAAATATTGTTATTATTATTCAAAAAATATTCAACTGAGATGTTTGAGCTGCAGAAATTCAATTATTTGCCATCTACTCACAAAGTAGCAAAGATCATTAATAATGATCAAAAAGATGAAGTTTTACATTGTGAGGTAAAGGTTTAAGTTTGTTCTAATGAGAATACTTTAGTTGAGAAGGGAAAGTGAAAATGCATCCTGTGAAAAGCATAATTGAAATACATCAGCAATGAAAAACAGTACAAAATACATCACTGCACTATCTTAAAAAAATTTGGACCATCTGTTTCACAGATAATTTAAAAAATATCCTAAAGTGAAATAAAATTCTGATTAAATTATTTTCTCTCATGGATTGTACACAGTCATCACAGAACTAAGTTTATAAGAATCACAAAAATTCAGAGAAATGGCCATTGTACCAATTGTTCTGCACCATTTAAACCTTATTTTAGATTGAGCACTTAAGGGTAATTTTAGATATGCCTTTCAGTAGAGGCTCCATAAACAGAACATAAATAGAATTTTTGAATGTGTGCATGTAAACACCTCAGGGTAAACAATACCTCACTTCCAGAGGCTGGCACCCCATCCAAAAGGTGCTTTGAGGTGAATACAAAAGCTTAAATATTAACACATTAGTAGGTTAGATTAGTAGACTGGGATGCTACTACTGGGATACATGATCAGATACTAAGTAGAAGGCTGTTTAAGTCCTCATACAACATACAAGCAGCTAAGAAACAAACTGTGCCTTCAGCTGTACTCTTGTCTGAAGGTTTTGTCCTCAGGTACTGTAGCCCAACACCTCTAGGTGGGTGGTTGGTTGAGTTGTTGGGTTTTAAAAGTTACTTACAAAACTTTATTTATAAAATGTAGGAAGGATAATGAAGAAGAAAAACCAATATTTAGTTGTGGTATCCAGCTTTCTTACAAAAGCCTAACGTTAACAAATACTCTTGGGAATTTGTGTGGGAAACCACATGGGATAGCAGTTCTTAGTTCAGGTTTTTGCTCCAAAAACTTGCCCCATTTTACATTATACTGTCAACAGTAACAATCTCAGCATGCCAGGATGAGAACCTGGTCCATCCTTTGGTGCTTGCCTGCAAAGTCTTATTTAAGGCTGAGAGAATTGGGATTGTTCAGCTTGGACAAGAGAAGGCTTCAGGGTGAACTAATTGTGGACCTCCAGTACCTGAAAGGACTCTAAAAGAAAGATGAGGAGAGACTATTTACAAGGGCCTGGAGTGACTGGACAAGGGGGAATGGCTTCAAACCAAAAGAGAGTAGATTTACATTAAATGTCTGGAAGAAATTCTTTCCTGTGAGGGTGGTGAGGCACTGGAACAGTTTTCCCAGAGAGGCTGTGGATGTCCCATCCCTGTGAGTGTTCAAAGCCAGGCTGGATGAAACTCTGAGAAACCTGCTTTAGCAGAATATGACAAGGAGCTTGGAACCAGATGATCATTAATGTCCCATCCAACCCAGGCCATTCAATGACACTGTGATTCTTTGATACAGATTTTTCATCTATGTTAGGTCAGTCATCATATCTCAACGATAAAAGGGCATCCTTTATTCTTTGATGCAGAACAAATTACTGATGATTGCAACATTGCCGCATCAGAAAACCATGAGTCTTTATTCCTCTCCTGCAAGGTGATGATCATGCACCTTAGTCTCTTATGGCTTAATTTTGGGATTGAGTCAGTTCTGTGAAAAGATGCGGGAAATTCCTGTTTCTGCTTTTCTGAAGAAACCAACAAAAAATGCATTTTGCTCAATATCAATACTATACCCCATGTATAAAGTATGTTCTCAGGTTAAATTGCTCAGATGAGTTCATGTTTATCAAGGGAAATCCAGCTCCTCCATAGCCTTAAGGTACATAACAAATCCCAGCTGTGAAATGCTGTGGTGAAGCCACATGAAGGCAGAACACTGCAATGTCTAGAGAAAGTTAAAACATTCTGAAAACAGCACAAATATTTTATAAACCACTTTTACCCAAGCATCTTTATTTTTTGACGATACATTTCATAGGGCTTTTAAAAATTAGTTAATCTACATGTTTTAATATGTAGTAAAGTCTATATCCAGATCTTCAATTTTCCTTTTCTAAATCCTTCCCTTTGATACTGTGGTGTTTTTTTTGTTTGTTTGTTTGTTTTTTCACATTATATTTCTCTTAAAGCATAATCATTTATGGTCAAAACTATGTGTTGAATCAAATGAAATAGCAGAAATATTTTATGTTATACTCCTTTATTATACGTTGACTGGATTTATTGACATCAATTGTATTCAAACAGACTGTCATCAAACAACAGGCCAAGGAAGTTCAGGGTCACTTTTTCTGTGACAAACTAGAACACTTTTTCTAGTACTTTTTTTTAAGAGCAAACAAACAAAATTTTAGGTACTTCTGTCTGTCTTCTTCTGAAAACATTCTGTCTGAAAGCAAAAAGTTAAATCAGAAACAATAAGATTTCGCTTGACCATTTGGAGGTTTCATAACTTTAAAATATTTTCAAAGTGTCAGATTTCAACTTTTAATAATATTATTTTTACCAGGTTATGAGTCGGTAGTTAAGATTTTTTTTTTCTTCAGAGGCCGTGGCTTGTTGGTTCAGAATATTTACATTGGAAATTAAAATAGAGGGGAAAAGCTAAGGAACATGAGGAAAGATTAGGGGACTGCTTTTTTTTTTAAAAAAAAAAAAAAAATCTCAGAAGGTTTATTTCAGAAAGCAATCTCCAGCTGATATTTTATTACTTGATAGATAGTGCAATATGCTAAAAAATAACCCAAAACCCAACAAGCCACTTCAAAGACACCTGGGGAAAAGAAAATGAGTCATATAGGCTTTTAAGAAGAAAAGCAAGGTTTTTAATTATCTTAGCAGACAGAAATTTCTATTTCAGACGTCTCTCTCCATGAGTAAGCTGTGCTATGTGTGCACTGTCTGATGTAACAAGATGTTATATGACTGCTATGCAATTTCCTAAAATACTAAAAGAAGCAGTGCAAAGCCAGAGTGATACCAGCCTCTGGCCCATGATATTTTAAATTTACATAAAAATATTTTAAGTCTACCCTTTCTCTTAAGATGAAGAAATAAAAATTAGGTTCTAAACAAAGCCACAAACCATCCCCTCTGCCCCCAGTTATTGGATAAGATTTTGGTAAAGGATTTAAATTTGATTGATAATATATTTCAATTATTTAGCTTAAATAATCATAGTTACACATCACGAGCTGATAAATTTATATGTGTGGATTTAATATGTCTAAAATGAGAAGTTTATATGAGTAAAAGAATGTAATATTATATTTATAGGAATGACTACACTTATTCTTGTAATAAAGTTCATATACATTGTATGTTAGTTTTGGTAAATGCTTTGCTAATTCAAATATGTTTATGATGGTAATAATGCATATCAATGTTGGGCTCTAATGAATCCAAAATATTATGGAAATAAGGTGCTTTACTTGTTATGATTTTCTCTTAAATCTTACTGAAAGGTTTAAATAGCTATTTAAATGCTATTTAAAATGGAGTAAGGAAAAGAGTACAGATATTAAGAGTTGGCAAATCCACTTTATACATTTTCTGCATGTTTTTGAAAGATCTCAGAAACAAAAGAAAAAAAATACAGAGTAGATTCTTAATCTGTAACAAAGGTACACTATTATAAAATGAAAAAACCCCAACTTTCTCTTGAAATTCTTATATTTTGATCAATCTTAAAATATAAACAAACATGGGAATAACAACAACAGCAATCACCAGGCTGTTCACTTTTTTCCATTCTTTTGTGTATCCTTCAGTAGTCATTCTGATAACTAAGTACTGCCTGAATAACAAATGCAAAACGGAGCACTTTATACGTTTTAGTTTTAAAAGATAAAAAGATAAATCTTCCTAAAAGATTTAAGGAATTCAGAAGATAAATTAAATTGGCTTCTGAAAAATGTCTAGAGTGCAAGACTGCTTTGATTGTGATTATAATAATTTATGCAAAATATCACAAACATAGAGGTTGATTTAAAAATATTTCCTTAGCAAAGAAAGTTTCTTTTGAGAAACCACTTTCTGCAACCTTTTTCCCATGAGATATAACTAGTGCTACTGCTGAATTACAACAGTATAGTCAAAACATTGACCATAATAGAGCAAGTACTTGTAATAGGTGTGAAAACTCTCCGTTGGTATGTGAGACAAAGACCAAGAACCAAACCACAGCTGCAGCCAAAAAAATATTTCATGCCTAATATTTCTTGCAGATAGACTGTTTTTCTTTTCTGTCAAGGTCAACATGAAATAATCCAAGTCTTCTTCGAACTTCTGACAATCCCCTCAAACATTTTTGTCCATATTTCTCTACGTCCTCTGAGAAGTAATCTTCCGATTCAATTTGCTTCAGTGTAACCTCTTCCAGTTCTGATTGTGTTCTCCCTGCAAGTTCTCCAAACTGATTCGTAAAGTGCTCTCAGAAGCACTCCAGAAGACAAAACTTTTCTCCTCAACGAAGAAACTGGGTGAGGGACTCCACCATCATCCAGACATGAGACCTCTGTGGTGCCTTTACATCCTGCTGGAAGGGTGGTAAATACAGAGCAGATGAAATCAGAAGCTCTAAGCCAGTGAGTGCGGGTTAAATCCTGACTTTCAGAAACCTAACCATCTAATATTCCTACTCTTTTGAATTATACCATGTAGAGCCATTTCTGCACAGTATACCAGTGTCATCTCTTGCTCCCTTGGTGCTCAGTGTGCTTGTCCTGCCTATAATACACACAGAACATTATACACACTAGAGGAACAACTGGAGTCAGCCATCATGGAAGTTACAGGAGTATGCACTTGTTCTTGTCACTTCTTATTGCTCATGGTGCTCTGTAATGTGCTTTTCAAATGCACTCCAATACTGGCTGCATCTTTTTTTCAACATTGTGGTCATTCTACCAAAAGTAATCCACAGTGCTTTGTTAAACCAACTCAACTAAAAGAAAAACCATGTGTAGCAATTAACTGTCATTGTGTAATTGTGTTTTCTATATCTGGAATGAGAAGAAAGAAATGACCTGTAAAATCAAAGCTGGGTTTATGTGACAGAGAATACACTTTGTTGTCTAAGTCTAGTCTCCAGCCATGAGTGTGCAGCACAGTTTAGACTCCAAGAGCTAAACTGCTGCTGCTGCCCTTGATAGGTTTGTCATTCAAACTGCTTTTGAGGCTCTCAACAAAAGAGACTGAGCTGTTTGACAATTAGATTTAAAAGACACGGAGGAAATAACAGTCCATAAAAGTGAATGACATTCTCAGAGATACTCTACAGCATTTTCCTTCTCAATGGAGACACAAAAGGATGACTGTGGTGAGGAGAGTATAGTTGTAATTAACTTGTCATTTGTATTAATAATTATATAGTTTCAAGACTGTGTATTTTTACAGCTAAGGTCATAGACTAAAATACATGTTCAATTCTTGCTTCTCTCAGGCTCCTCATGGGACACTGCACAATCAATTTATCTTTCCATGCATTTATTCCTTTTATTGTAAAAAGGAGTAGTAATATTTATTTTCCCCCCAGTCACTTATTTGTAGTTCTGCTTTAGTTGGGGTTTTTCGTGTTATAAATCAGAGCTAATAAGGATTTTAAAACCATTCTTTTTTACAAAAAAGAAAAAAAGGCAAAATTAGAAAAGATCATTTTATTAAAGGATTTAGTGTGCAAATTTACCAATTTTATGTTGAAATTCTTTATAAGCTACCCCATTTTAAGTTTAATTAAAATAAAAAAGCCCTTCCCCCCCACCTCAGACAGGTGGATTTTTCTTCATTTTCCTTAATTTCATAAGCTTTAGATATATATAAATGTTATTTTAACCAACAGTAATAATTTAATTCAGATTAGAGATGATCCAAAGGAAGACCATGAATATGATCAAAGGACTGAGGAACTCTGTGAGGAAAGACTGAAGTAGGTAGGCATTTTCTCCCTAAGGATGAGAAAGCTCAGCAGGGACCTCATCACAGTGTGTCAGTAGTTAAAAGGGTGCCAAATTCATGAGGTTCACATGAAGAAGGCACGGGGCAATGAGTGCAAGTTACACTGGAAGAAGTTTCTTCTCAACATAAGAAAGTAATTTCTTTACTGTAAAATCAATCACTCACTGGGCCAGTCTCCCTAGGAAAGTGGGAGAGTTCCCATAACTGGAGTTTTTCAAGATGTAATTGGAGAGGATGTTGGGCAATATTACCTAAGCTCCTTTTCCCACAAAAAGGTGAACCAGATGATCTTTCCAGGTTCCTTTACAACTTGAGCTATTCTATTATTTGATGATCCTCTGAAGACTTACTTCACAGTTTAGCTGAAGATGGGAAAAGTATGTGTGAAGCTCTTGCATAGTTAAACAAGAAAATCTCCCTTTCACTTTGATATTTATTGTATTTTCAGTATTACAGCTGTCATCTTGTGTTAAACTGTAATACAAACAAGAAGGTGAAGAATAATCAGATGAAATTGTATGCAATCTTCATTTTAGCCAGTCAACAACATGATAAACATTATATTTTTTTTCAAACTTAATCATTTGATATTACATTTTTCAGACTGTATATTCATAAAATATAATTAAAATTGCACATTTATTTGAATGGGGAGAGAGTAAACACATTTTCAGTTTCAAGAGAAAGTGTGGAGCATTTCTTGGAGTCATACATACTGGCTGAAAAGCAAAGAAAGCCACCATAGAATGGTGGCACAGAATAGTGGCAAACTCTATATTTAAAAATTTCTCACACAGCTTGTATAATATGAAAATAATATTGAAAAACTTTACATTTTCTCAAGTTATGAAAAAGGTTCTACATTAAGAAAAACAATAGTAATAAAATATTTGGCACACTGTTCCAGGGAGAATAGGGGTCTGAAGGGATGTGGAAGCTGAAACGGAGACACCACAGAAAACTTAACCCAAACAGTAGTTTTATTACCAAAAGTGGCCAAGTAAACAGGGAAAAACCCATGAGAAAGAGAGAAAAGAGAAAATAAACCCCCGGGTGCCAACACCCAAATTGCCCAGGTGTCCCCCATGGAGTTGTCTCACTGACCCCTGGAATGCCCAGACTTCCCAAGCAGTGGCTGCATCCTCAAGGGTCAGCAGGCTCACAGGTGATGACGGGCATCTCTGCCAAGGCAATGTTGTCCTGTCATGTGAAGCGAGTGAGCCCCAAAACACCAGCCATCTGCCCTTTATCTAATTGGCCAGGTGACATTTACCTGAGCGACGTGGCCAGTGCTGCCCAAGCAAAGATATTTGGCACTCTCCTGTTATATAACTGGTACTGCTCTATGCATCTGTGGGTTTCCTTGCGCTTGTGCAGTCCATTTCAGAGGACCTTCCTTAATTGAGTTTGGGGTTTACTTCATCCTCCTCCTCCTCTCTTTCTCCTTCAAGTGCCCTTGGAGGGCCATCAGTCAATCAGGAGACACAATTAATTTTAATTTACACGGAGATGTCTCCTTCAAGGCCAGAGATCATCTTTATCAACCTGTTTTCCCACAATTGGCAGGAGAAGCACAACTCCTCACAGGAGGCTGGGCCAAAGACAGACCAAATATACCAGCATTGAATTCCACCCAAATACACACACACATTTATTTTTATGAGTGAAGTGGAGAATTTTTTTTCCTCTCTTAGACACTGGATACTCACTTAATCTCTGATATCCCACTTATTTAAGGTATTTTTTGTGTATTGAGTTGCTAAATCCAGACATCTGGATTTTACCTCTGAGTCTCAGAAGACAGACCAGAGAGAGTTAGGGAAAACTATTGTTGCACGATCTCATTTACTTGTTTCCAATGAAAAAAAAGATTAAAAAAACCCTTGTGCACCATGTTGGGGTTTTTTACCTGTTTACCCTGAAAAAAACATTCATCACACTATTTGTGCTTCATTGATATAATTTTTCTCTAGGGATACACAAATGAAGAGAACTTCAATCCAACACATAGGAAGATGTCAAGTCTTAGAGGTTTAGGGCAGAGCTTTGTACAAATTTTGGAAAGCTCATTTTCCATGAAAAATGCAGACTTAGGTTGAGAAGTATGCATGAAAATTCTATGAAACATTTCATTAAGTTGTTTCATTGGGAGAAAAAAAAAGACAAAAAAAGAAGACACTTCAATTTAGCATTTCCTGAAATAAATGTTTCAAATAGAAATGTGTTTCAGTGTCATTAAATGTTAACTAGACTGAAAAAAATTGAATGAACCTTTTTACACTTTCCTAATCCAACTCTGACCCAAAGCAAAGTATGGTTCAGTAAAGCACATATATATATATATATATGTACATCTATATGTTTGTTGACATCTGCTGCATGTGTCATAGACTGATAGAATAATTTAGGTTGGAAAAGACCTTTAAAATCATCAAGTCCAGCTGTTAACCCAGCACTTCCAAATCCACCACTAAGTCATGTCCCTAAGACATAAAAACCCATCCACATGACTTTTAAATACCTCCAGGTACGGTCACTCCTCCACTTCCCAGGGCAGCCTGTTCCAGTGCTTTAGTGAAGAATTTTCTCCTAACATCCAATCTATACCTTCTCTGGCTCAACCTGAGGCCATTTCCTCTTATCCTGTTTCTTGCTTCTTGAGAGAAGAGGCTGATCCCCACCTGGCTGCACCCTCCTTTCAGGTAACTGTAAGGAACAGTAAGGTTTCCCTGAGCCTCCTTTTTTTCCAGGTTAAACAACTGCAGCTCCCTCAGCTGCTCCTCATCTGTCTTGTGCTTGAGACCCTTCAACAGCTTCGTTCTTCTTTTTTGGACACAAGGTATATCTGTTAATGTCAGAATTTTATATCAGGCAAGGGACTGGCAGTAACTAATTTGAGTGTTGGATATTTCATTTCAAGTGTATCTCATGGGAAGTTTTCGGTTTCTTAAGTAGTCCAAAAGATAACCTTGCACACCTCAATCTTGTCACTTCTGCTTGCAAGTAACCATTGACATTGAGGGTAGCTCTGAAAGCAAGGAAGGAATGGTTTAGATTTATCATCAACTCTACTCTCTAACAGAATTTGACAGCATGAAACTATGAAATGGATAGAATGATTAAAATTTAAATCCAGCCATACTTACAGCAGATACTAAAGTCAATGCACTTTCTAAGCCAAAAGTCATTGGAAAGAGTTAAGGCAGTAGCACTGAATCTTTTGGGGTCCATCAATTTCAATTCATTTGCTGTAATTTTATGGATCAGTACTTGGTCTCTTCACTCTAGTGTCTATGAAATGTCAGTCCTTCATGTGACAGCTCCTGAATAAAATGACCTGCATACGTAACTGTAATTTCTACACTTTTCCAGCATTCAAAAATTTACCACATAATATATGTCTGCTAGAATTAGGCTAATGCAGTGATAGAGCACAGCTTGCTTTGTTTCCCTTGCAAGTGACATAAAATCCAGTTGACTACACTTCTATGGTACAATTCTAATAGTCTGGAGAGTTCTTTTTGTGCAAAACAGACATGGCTTGCCATTTGCCATATATGTTTTTAGAAAGTATTTAGTTACACACTGTGCAAACAGCTAAATTATGCAAAATATAGTGTAATTATATTGTTTTAAAGCAGCTGGAATTACTGTACTAATAATGTAACTGATGCAAAGCACAAAATCATTGGTGTGAAAAGATAATTACTAAATTATACATTATATTGGTTCATCACAACTGTTTGTCAATGCACCTGTAAAGATCTTAGCAATCCATATGTGAAAGGGACGAGGGAGTGAAACCTCATCTACTATTTATCCCTGTCCATATTAATGGAACTTATTGTCACTGTCCTAGTGCCTTTTTTGTACAAGCCATTTTCAGCAGCAATGGTGAATGTTGTATACTTTTAGCAATTTTGAATATTATTTTAAGTTTCCATTAAGAGAAAATAGGAAACAATTCACTTTGAGATTTTCAAGACTATGAGCATTGCAGACTAATTGAGATAGTTTGTGGGGGTTTTTAAAGAAAAAAAAAAACAACATTGTAGACAGGGCTAAAATCTTGCAGTTTTCTTTATTCCTTTTTTTGTTTGTTTGTTTTGTTGTTGTGACAGTCTCTAGAATCCAGGTCCTAAGTGGAAATATCAAAAGGAAATCTACTTGTCCTTTCCTCTGCCTCCAGTCCACTCATCATTTGATGTTTGTCATTTATATCATCTGTCAAAGCATTTCTTCATCAATTAAAAAGCCTGATGCACAGTGATTAGCAGTGAAGTACAGAACCCTAATTATAAGGTTTGCATACTAAATACTAATTTTTTGCATACTAAATACTAATTTTGTTCTTCCATGATATTTTCCAAATATCACTTTCCTGTTCCCTTCATCCTATGCAGTTCAAGGGAAAAGAGGCATCCTAAGACTTTAGAAGGGTGGCAAGGAAAGGTTTTAGGATAAACCAGTTTCATTCTTCATTGAAGGGAAAAATCTTTCCAGTCTCACAGACAACCAAGATTACTCATAGCACTCAAAAATGAAGCCTGAAGAGTTCCATGGACCTGTGAGTCATTACCATGCTCAGTGGTGAGGGGGTGGAAGAAGAACCTTAATAATTTTTTAATGTCTTTCCATTGCAGTTGCCCTTAGTAATGCATCAAAACCTTCAACTTTGTGTGTTAATTTGTCCAAAATTTTAGAGGATATACTTTTTAAAGTGCACATTCATGCTTTGTCAATATTTTTAACCATCATGTGTATAATAGGAAGTAAAGAAAACAGACGAAGCAGTACAGAGACTCATCTACCCATTATGCTCACTCTGCCATTAAAGTTCACTGACTAATGGATTTCTGATGCAGATGGAAGTTTTTGCACCCTTGAGATATTGCTTTGACAAATCAGGCACAATAGTGTGACTGTTAGTCTTTCAAGCCTGAAGGGTTTTCTTTCATGGCTTCAAGAGAAGCCTTTCCAAAGCAGCCAGATATTCATGGCAGCTAACACTTTAATGGAGGAAAAGGGGAAAAATACAGACCAAGAAAAGTTCCTTTCTTTTTTTTTTTTTTTTCTTTTTGATAACAAAGGACTTAAGAAGCTTGTTTTAGTGCTATAAGGATAAATCAGGTTAATTAGACAAAAGTAAAGAGAAGTTCTTAAAGAACAAACGAAGTTCCACCAGGTCTACCTAATGTAAAGTCATTGGAGTAAAATGTTCAAGCAAGTTAAATTATAGTTCAAAAAATATTAAAAATAACTAGTAAATGTTAATAAATAATGTCACAGTCTTTTTGAGATTATAAACAGTCATGTACCTTTACTTGATAGAAAAGAATAGACAGGTATCTGAACACAATATTAAGGGAAATAGATAGAACAACTAAATGTATATGGATGATGCTTAAGATATTTATTTATAAACAAAAAATATTAATTCTATTGTTTGAAATTCTAATCTTCTCAGTGGACACTGAATTATGTTGTGAAGACCTTTCATGGATTATCAGCATCTTCTTTTACCCTTCTTTCTATTCTTTCGTCTTATTTTTTTTAACAGTTTGAAGGTATTTATTATATAATAAAGGCATTGAAACTCAAAAAGGAATCACCTTCTATTATTGCTTTAATCTTATATTTTAAGGAAATATTGGAATATATTGAATAAATAATACACTTCATTCCAAAAAAACCCAGAAAATAGCTGTACTGGTGGTAGAAATCTACATAAACTTGTGCAACACTTAATATAGTCTAAACAACAGTACAGAAAGCACTGGAACATATTCATGGAACTAGTAAAACTAGAAAAATGCTGAATAATTTATAAAATTAGTGCTATACTTTATATAAGATTGTAACAAGTGTCTAACTTGGGTGCAAGATATAATACCTATGTAAAATCCCTACCCAGTAAGGGGAGAAAGACAAGTGCACCGAAATGGTTACTCTGAGTATGAAGCTACTATTAATACCAGTAGGTCTCATAGCTGAGTTCCACTACCTTGGAGGTCGAAAGGCATAGCATCACCTTCTGCTTCACATGGAAAGCATATTTAAGGAAAATATAACTTAAATAGTGTTAAATGACAATATAATCAATGAATATTGCTGGTTTTCAGCAGTTATATCCCATTAGTCTTTGATCCCATTACTATCTCTTATTTATGTTTCTCACTTCATTTCAGGTGTCACTCACAACACTTGAATATTATTTTAATAATGGACACAGTAACTATTTCTTTTGTTTAAGAGCACAATTTCTATATACTGACTGCTTGTAATATATCCTCTTTTCACTAAGCAGGTTAAGCTCAGACTTTAGTTTTTATTTAAAATTCTCATGTGAAAAAAAACCAACATTGCTGCTGGTACTTATTCTCCACATTTAATAACTGCAGCTTCTTTTATTCCATAAAATTCATGTCTATAAGGCTACTCATATTGGATTCTGCATCTATTGTAATTGTTTCTCAATGCTATACTCATATCATGGTCTAATATCTTGATTTCTGAAACCCTACATTCTTTATCTGCTTTAGCTGAGTTATTGTTTCCTTTTGAGAATTTTCATGGGAACTATCTCTTACCATGAATCTCCCCTACCTATATCTGACCAAAAAGTCTGACTCTTTTTATATCTGAGATATATTTCATGGAGAGCATGATCAGGTTTGAATATTAAAATCCCATGTTATATTTTGTAAGAAAAACTGCAATTAAATATCCTATTGTAATATTCACTCCAAAATATTACTTACTGAAACTTTATGTTTATTAATTTCTCTATGTGATAAGCTAAGTTAGTCTATTTTCAGCCCAGACCCCCAGCTACAACTTCTATATGTGCTTGGTACGACCTTTGCTTTTGCTGGAAATGTACCTTTAATAACAGGTGTTTAACAGGTGTTTATTAGGCAAATTTAATTGTACTCAGATTTAAAAGACTAAGATGTTTTAACTAGACAGTGAAAAAGCTTTGCACTTATTCAGTATCTTTTAATTTTGTTAAAAACAATGAATTTACTGTTTGCTCTTTCAGCCCTGTTTTGACATCTAGACCAATTCAAACTGCCTATGGTAAATGCAAATTAATTAACCTTTTACAACTTAAGCATTAGTCTGCTTTTTACATAAATTCAAGGGTTCTTCCCTCCAAAATTAACTTTCACTCTTCTAAACAACATCTATGTAAATAATTATTCACTAAAATTATGCCAAAATTCATTTGCTAACAGAGGAATTAATGAAAAAAAATAAGAATTCTGGATTATTTATATTTGGACAGTTAAATTTTAAACTCTTATTTTAGGTTTAGATTTTAATTTTGGTTTTAGTTAATCTTGGAAGAAGAACTTCATTATCTTACATACTATTTAGCCTTATATAATCTCTGCTCTGTAGTCAAGGCATTCAAGTTTCCCTGAAAAATCACTCCATTTGCTTTGGTAGATTCAAAGTAAACTTTAACTTACCTTAACAGTCCTAACAGCAAGATTATTTCACCGATATCTTTCATAGATATTGGACTGGTTATGCTCTTAGCTTTAAATTCAGTTTTGGAGAGGTAAAAATTTCTCCAAACAGGAGCATTCTTGCAACAAGTGGGATCCCCAGTGCTGGGACCTCAGCAATAACCACCTCCCCACTCAAATCTGAAGAACATGAATGGAGGAAATCAGAAATAGACTTTAACAATAAGAGCACGAACTAGAACAATGTTTGCATTCATGATGTGGCTCCACGTTAACCTGTTTTAACCTGTTTTCAGAGGCAGACATCCAGCTCCACAGCTTCTGCAAAGTTCAGCAGGCACACCTTTTTGGTCTCAGGATTTATACCCTTCTGAGCAGAATACCTTCCTGTGTAATTCAAAGTAATAAACTTCTGAATTAGGTGGGTTTAATCCTAACAATAATATGAATAGTCTTATTTGGTGAGGCCCACGCCATCTACCCTTCAACACAGAAAAGCAGCTTTAGTGCCTTTAATGTACCTTCATGACATCAACATGGAAAGCAAGTGCAATCAGCTCTATTGCGGTTTATCAGGTCAATGATCCTTGATCTAAAAGAGATTTATGTAGAGCCTCTAATGAAGTAGTAGCAGCTGTGTGAGGTTTTGGTTTCTGTTTTTAGAGTACCTTTTCATCTTCTGTTTTTAGCAACAAAATATTAAGACCTTGAATTCAATATAGTCACTGACAAAGCAAAATGTGCCCAAGGGAGTCATCAGAATAGAAATTTTCTCTCATCAGAGAGGAAATAGCTATGCATCTATATGCTATGCATTGTTTTTAACTGAGATTTCTTTGAGGGCAACAAATATCATGAAAATATGCTGCAGTCAAACTTTTGGAATATATTACTTTATGTAGTTGCTTGTTTAACTGAAATGCCAAAAGAAACACCTCAGTAGAATTGCACAAGTTTATTACATTTGAAAGCTCATTACCAAGACAGAGATCTGCACTGAAGAATCCTAGATCCAAATCAGTGAAAGCAGGATGAGAAAAAGGGGTTTCCAAATTCCTTAGTATTCAATTTAATTTAAAATAGCAAGGTAGAAGATACATAATGAAGACTGAAATATAGACTCAATATTGACTCCGTAACATAATTTAAAAGTCACGTCAATTGCCACATTATTAAAGTGAGGAAAAGGTCAGATTATTCATATTTGTCTTTCTTTATGGAACAATACTGTCATTGACTAAAGAGAAACAAAACCGAAATAAAATAAATTTTAAAAAGCCCCAACTTCTATCCATCTATAATATGAACTAGGTTAAAAAGTCTTTTTGTCTCATACTGCTGTATTACAGTACCGACTTCATTATAAATTATCTATATTTTTATCTTTTCTGATTACAGCATCTATTCCAGAGCTCTTCTCACAAAGTAAATTCTTGTGTTGAAACACAAGCATGGCAATATATTTTAAGTATGGCCGAATTTAAATGTGATTATGTATATCTAAGCTAAGAAGAAATCTTTGAGATTTTGCTGCTGTTTCTCATGTCTTTATGGGTATTTTGATATAGGTGTCATACTTGCTATTTTTTCTTCAGTTGAATGAAGGTAAAAACATAGAGATTCTGATGTATTAACAGAAGTCCCAGTTGATTTGAAAAAGTTCAAAATATAATGGGGCAGTAAATTTTAAAGATCTGGCAACACTGATGGGGTAGATCCTCCTGCAACATGTCAGGTGCAGTCACTCAATGGGCCTTCTGGACAATTGTATACCTTTGGCTCCAAATAAGATCCATTTTTCTCATTGATCCTAAGCCTGCTTAGCTTCCTGTCAAAAGCAGTACCCCAAACTGATGCCAGTTTAGGTTTTTCAACTTACTGCTTAATACAAATAAGTTTCTTAATAGCTGTTTTTCTCCAAAAATAAGGTGTCACAAATGGAAGACTTGTAAATATAAGTCATCTCTATGGTGGTGACAAGCTTTGTTTTCTTGCTAGCAGGACATTTAAATTGTATCGCTTGGCTGCAGAATCTCATGCTGTGCTGCTACATTCAGAAACCATTATAACTGTAGGAAATAATAGCAAGTGGATATACTAATTAGGAGTTTTGAAAAATAATGATGAAGATAAGGTTTATCTACATCTCAGTGATTCATAGCTATGTGAAGCAGAACAGCTAAAGATTGACATCGTAATTCAAGTAATTGCATTTTATTGTAAATAAATTCATCTGCTAATACCGTGGGCTAGGAAGAAATACCTAGAAAGATACACTTAAATGAGGTTATTCAACAGTTAAGTTCATATGAGAGACTTATCAACTCATAGGCCTTGGACAAAACACTGAACTTTGTTTCTGCATCTCCAAAGCAATATTAGAATTAAAAGTCTTTCATAGGATAATGATTAATGAAGGCAAAGCTGCTGGGGTGTCTAACCACTTAGCATTGCTGTCACTAAAGTTTGCAGAATGAATTTAGACAGATAGATGTTTTAGATTGGATATTAAGAAAAAAAAATTCAGCCAAGGGTTTGTCAAACATTGCAACAGGCTGTTCAGGGAAGTGGTGGAGTCACCATCCATGGAGATACTTAAAAGCCATGTAGATGTGTCACTTACAGATGTGTTTTGGTGGTAGACTTGGCTGTGTTAGGTTTATAGTTGGACTTGATAATTTTAAAGGTCTTTTCCAACCTAGATGATTCTATGATTCTCTGGTGTCATTTAAAAGAAAATCTACTTGTCTAAGGTTAATAAATATCAACAGTTGACCTTAACTGCTTCTATTAATTATAAAAACCTATTGTTAAATGAAAGAGAAGATATGAGGAGAGGGTGTAAATCTGAAGAACTAGACTAATTTTGAAAAAAATTCAGAAAAGTTCAGATTTTTTTTTCTTTCCTCCAAGCTCTGACTCCTTTCATGCAGCTCCTCATATACCAACCTTTCCCTTGGTACTGTATATCTTCTGTAATGTAACAAAAAAACAGCATAAATATCACCACAAATACCCATACCTTTTGTAATAAATTTTACTGCAATAAGAATTAAAAACTGAACTATTTACTCAGATGTGAAGTCTAAATGATCATTCCGCTTACATTTCATTTATATGTGGCCACCATTTCATATCTGATACAGAAAAGGAGATTCAGCTGTATGGAATGAAACAGGTTAAGCATAAACTCTCAAATATAGCTTGGAATAAACTAGAATTTTATAAAGTGTTTGAAGTTCTGTAGGAGAAGAAAACAATTACTGAAACATTCCTTCAAACTAAGAGTAGGTCTAGAATACATATTAGGAAGAAATTCATCCCTGTGAGGGTGGTGAGACACTGGCACAGGGTGCCCAGAGAAGCTGTGGCTGCCCCATCCCTGGAAGTTTTCAAGACCTGTGGCAGGAGGTTCTTTAAAGATGATCTTTAAAATCCCTTCAAACCCGGCCATTCAATGATTCTATAATTGTTGAACATAAATTCAACTTGAAATACTTTCAGAGATAGTCTCACTGTCCTTTCTAAACACATATACATGTAAATATACCTGTGTGTCTTTTGTTTGTGTGTGTGTTCAGGAGTATTTTTCAGTTACATCATCTCTGTAGACATGGCAACATCCAGGCACCACTTCTCTTCCTCACTCCTGGATCACCATATATTTAGCATAGAAAAATCAGGTATGATTAATTTGAGAGACATAGAATGCCTGGCAAGTTGCAACTCTGGATGACAGGACCAGTGCTGTAGCACAGCAGCATTCCATGTAAATCTGGTGAGGAACAAGGAAGGAAATAGTGTAAATGCAGATGACTGTGATTAAGTGTAATTCAAATGAGCATTGCAGAAGAAAGGTAAGAAAGTGGGAACTTGATCATAAAAACAACTCTGGAAGCCGGAGACTGCAGCGCAATGCTCTAACAAAGTGCTTTTGTTCATATCTCTCTTTAAGAGAAAACATACATCTCATAGTGCCTATCCCAAAATTTAAGGTCACCTCATTTGTCTGTTTTCTTTCCTTTACTATGTTATAAAATGGAAGAGTTGTCATGGTTTGCCATAGCAGTAATGAAAAGAAGTAGTTCTTCCTAAGAATGCTAAACTTTAGGACATAAAATTAATTCCTCTTTTGTGATTATATTGAGACAATAATTATGCCCCACAACTTATAGTACATAATCCTTTGAGTCTTAATTAAATAGTATAATGGGTTTGAGTGTTATTTGTCTCTTTCAGACCTCACCTATTGTCCTGACTTGTAAATTATACAACAAAATTTGCTGAGAAACACAACATTTTTTTTTCCAAATTCTAAGGAAAGTTACGAAACTTAAATTACCTTTCCTTTAAAGCACTTCACATGAAACTAAAGTCCATAATTTGCACTTGAACAATGATTTTTTGTATTGAGCCTCAGTCCTACAAAGGTGCTTAACTTTATTCACCAGGAGTTGAATAGTTGATTTCATTTTTCCAGCTGGGTTGTATTTCTACTCCTTGAAGTTTCTAGGCATTCAGCCTAGCTTATACAAATACCCATATGTACAAAAATGAAATGTATTTGCAACACTTCAGGTAACACAAGCAATAGAAGAGGGTGAAGTCATTTATTTAAGAGATTGCTTGCTTCCTGATTTACATAAACATTGCAATGTCTAGGTGTTGACTCGAGAGAGCTGAAAAGTCTCTGAAAATATTTTGAATCCTACTGTGAATGCAAAGAAGACCTGTGAAAATCCAAACCGGTGCAAGCTAAGGTATTTTAGAGAATGCATTAGATAGGAAGGATACTAAATAAATGATCCAATGGAGTATGGATCATTTGCTGTCCTTTACTATGAGGCCAGTAATATTCTGCTGTTGCCTCCACTGCACATTTTGCAGTGATTCCACAGTGAATAATTCCAACTTGTCATAGAGTTCTTTCTTCATGAAGGCTCTTCTGGGCTGGAGCTTGACATTATATAGTCATGGAAATCTGAGATATTTGAAATGTGCAGGAGAAGCAGTTGTTCATGCACTGTAGAAATATTCAGTTGAGGGGCTATACTGAAAGGTTTATCCTGCTGCTCTGATGTCTTCCCTTTTTTTCATTAAGCCATCAGTGTATTAAAAGCTGTACTAAATAGTCCCTTCTGTCCTGGCAGGTGCTCTGTACCCATGTCATCTAGTCAGATGTTAAAATAACCTTTTCTGCATTTTTTTTTGCATGTGTGTGGGTTTTTTTGTTTTGTTTTTGTTTTTTGTTTGTTTGCTTGTTTGTTTTGTTCCAGGAAAAGTGTATTGCTCTGTTTATTCCTGAAAGTCTCTTTCAATTAAGGGTTACATAAGATAGATATCAAATCCCCACTATCATTTTGGTAAATTGGCATAAGCTTCTAGCTATGCATCCCAGCCTGAACCTTCCTGAGTTCTGGTGGAGATGAGAAGACAGCAAGAATTGTATAGGCAAGGTGAAAAACCAGAACTTTGTCTGCCTGTTTCAGCATCAATAAGTTCTATCATTAGTCTTTGAGTTGATAGTTCAGTATAGACTAAGTTGTGTGTTATTTACCTCTAATGTTGAACTTTACACTGTTATTAAAATCTGATGGGAGAAATGCAAAGTTAACTTTTTCTTGATATGCTGCCTGTCTTACATGAAGTTACACCTCACACACACATAGAAGACAATAGGTTTGTGTATTGTTCATGCTGAAGCCCATATTTTCAGCATCAGTCAGGAAATTGTGACTTGGGGAAGTTATAAATATAAAATAGTGTTTCAATACATCCAGCTTCTGCTGCAGCTCTTTCATTGAGTCACTGATAAATCTGTTTATTGTAACCTCTTGACTTCATTGTAGCAATGAAAAGAATTATTGTTCAGGACTATCACTGTCAAGTCATACCCAATATTCAATCTCGGTATGGTTTCGTACAAAATATTTGCTACCACTATGTTTCTCAAAAATTCTCTGTTTTGTTGGGTTATATTTGTTTGCTTGTTTCATTTAATGAATAAAAGCAGCTCTATAATAACTTAGCTACTTATAGTAATTTAAATCTTAATCTAATGATTTTTGTGCTACATTAATTTTGTAATTAAGAGTGAGAATGAAGATCATGGCTGAAAACATTCATGAGCCAGGCTTCTAATTCCTTGATTACCTCCTGGCAGGAGAATAGAAAATAGACAATTTGATTTGTTTTCTCCATGAGAATGATACAGACACAAACAGGAGTTACTGTAAAAAAAAGTTAAAATCCAACACTGTGTCTACTTGTGGCCCAAAATATTGAATCAGTTAAATATTCAAAAATACAGTATAAAAGATCTTGATGTGAATTTTCAAGGATTATTTACCAAAAGTGACAAAATTTTGCAATAAAAAAGCAGGGTGTCTTTACATATTATATTATTAAATGGGAAACATAGGTGTCTAGGCTTGAAAAAAAAATATTTGTATGCACATTCAGAATATTTCTCAGTAGTATTTTCTACATAAAGACAATATGTTTGCCCCAGTTTCTACAGAAACCAGTGCTCATACAGTTTGTATTTGTATGACTCAAGTTCATATGCAGTTTCAAGATGCAATGTTTCCTGAAGTATTTGTCATGTCACTCCAGAATTGACTAGAATCTTCAAAATGGAAAGATTTCCTTAACTTGAGATGGGATGAGAAGAGTGACATCTCAGTTAAAAAAATAAATAAATGATAATAATAAAATAATATTTCTTTTGGCCCATATAATTTTCGGTTTGGCAAATAAATAGTTCTTTGAGATTCATAGGATTGATTTCACATGCAGGACAGTGAGTTGCTTTCTTAAAGTTTGAAGATATGACCTTAGAGCGTTCCCACAAAAGCCCTTAATACAATTTCTCCTTGATTTTATCAAATCAGGTGTCTGTCTGTGCTCAAATGACTTTTCTTGAACTTTGCAACTCAAGAATTCAGAACTGAGTGTTGCACACATTAATAAAAGATAATTTGTCTTGCTTAGTATGGGAAGAAGGAAGGTAGTCATAAATTCACCAATGAACCGTTGTATATATTCCACCATGGTTGAACCAAGAATAATGCAAAATTCAACATTCATTTAGAAAGCACAGCAGTGTTCATACAAGACTGAGTTATGTAGAGCTAAATTATTTCTCTTTCACTGCATACATTTGAAAACTTCATTATTCTTTCTGAAGAGAAAGGGGAAAAGGTACACCTACTGTTTGTAGGTTTAAATTTCACAGCTGTGCTCTGCAAATTGTAAATTGCCCATACCAGGGATTGTCTATAGGTCAGAGACAACGGATACCACCAGGTACCTGCTTCCAAATGTTAATCTCCATCTACACAGAGGGCAGACTCAGACATTACAGGAGCAATTTCTTCAGTGTCCCATTCCTCTGTCTTGTGAGGAAAGGTAATGTGAGTCTCTTATCCTTCCTAATTCTTAATACTCAAGGAAGGAACATTTGTTCTTGCTCTGGTTCATGTTCATCACAGAATCACAGAATTGTTGAAGCTGAAAGTGAACTCTGGAGGCCATCTGGTCCAATCCTCTTGCTATAGAAGCTTCATATAGAGCATTTTGCCCAGGACAGTGTCCAAATAACTTGAATATCTCCAAGAATACTCCATTACCTCCCTGAGAAATCATCTCTGATGCTCAGTCAGATTCACAGTATAATTCCTAATGTTCAGATAAAAGTTCCTGTGTTTCAGGTGATGTTTATTGCCTCTTGTCCCATCACTGGATTCTGCTAGAACGAGCCTTGCTACTTTCTAGGCCTGTTTTTATATATTTAAATACATCAAGATCGCCCCCTGAGGTCTCACCGCTCTTTCAGCCTTTCTCCATAGGAGAGATGCTCCAGTCCTTGAGGCATTTTACTGGCCCTTCACTGAACTCTCTCCAGAAGCTCCATTTCCCTTAACAAGTGTTACTTGTCCATATGTCCACCTTCTAATAACACTTTCTCTTTGCTTCCACCTTCTGTATATGTGCAAGTATGGGTCAGAAAGGTTTAGGTTGCCCTTTGCTGGTAATATTCAAGTTACCTGATAAGATGCATTTTACAGCAAGCCACACATTCCCAAGGCTGACTGTCAGGCTCATCTGTTTGATGCTATGAGTGTATTCCCCATATTCCTCTGACCCTCCTGGACTCATGTTACATTTTCCTGCGTATTACAGCCTGCTTTGTGCTTGAAGCTGGACAGAAACTCAGAAAGTTAAGTTTCATTTGAAAGATTGATATTTAAGAAAAAAGCACCACTCTAAAGTCTGTAAGAAGAGGAAGAGATCAGTTTCAGTGCTTCTTTTCTCAAAAATGTTAAAAGCCTTTAATAATTTTCCAAACAGTTCATAAATGTAAAGGACTTTACTACCTCTAAATCCAAACTGGGCAAGTAACACATGAAGTTTACAATCTGCTTATTCATCAATGCCATTGGCCCATTCTCTTTGGTTTAGGAGAAAGACATTGTGTGCAGAAAATCAATCATTTATTTCTTTGATGGTTAACATTAGCTTTGTGGATGTAGGTATTCCAATCATTTGATTACACCAAGAACTGCAAAACTACTTACTGATATTTCTAATCTATATCGCTAAATATTAAAATCTGGTCTGGTCTGTATCACAAACTACTGAGTTGGAAGGGACCCAGAAGGTTAGATGTAAAAATGCTTCAAAAATTAATTCTCTTTCAAAGCATGTGAAAAGCAGAAAAAATGAAGGGGTTTTTGTTTGGATGTTGTTTTTTTTTTTTTTGTTTGGATGTTGTTTTTTTTTGTTTTTGGATTTTTGTGGGGATTTTTGTTGGTCTTTCTAAAGTATGTGAGATTATTATTATTGTTGTTATTATATTTTTATTTTGGGGTCCTGATTTGTATTACTGGAATGCTTTGTGCTCACAACAATGTCTACAGCTTTTGGGTCTTTAATTTTTATTGACTGAATATTAGTCCTAAAAATGGCCAACATCAGACAGTTTTAATAGGAAAGATGGAAGACTGATTTCACTGGCATTTACCTGACACTCAAATGTCATGTATCCATGTCTAAAAGGCCTAAAGCTACCATCAAATTAGATTATGAAAAGAGGAGAATGTAATCAACAAGAAATGAATTTTAAAGGCTTTATTAAGAGCTTAGATAAAAATCAAATTTGATTGTTTAATTATATTTTGTCCTCACCTTCTAGCTACTGTTAGCTTAAATCTCACTTTTGAAAATGTTATCTATTAAGTGATTCTCCCACCAAAACTAATTACCCTTAATCAATACCGACTCCTTGATTTGGTCACATTGTTCTCCAAAAGTATGGCAAACAAAAATGCATGCTGTAATTTGCTGCTGTTTCAAAAAAAAATGTGCATTTTAATAAAACCCTCTCCTCTTATACGCATATGCAGTTGGAGGTAAACATGAACTGTTAAAAACAAAGCTAGAAAATTCCCTTTGAAAAACAAAATTCTGTATCATAAATAATTGTTAAATGTTTAGAGGTTTTTTATGCCTTGACTTCTTCTCCGAAGGTTATCAGATGGGAATATTAATTGTAGCTTCACTGCAGCACTTGGTTACACCAAGGGGTCTCAAAAATGACAAAGAAAAGAAAGAGTGTGAAAAATTGCTGGGAAGAAAATGTCTTACCACACTGTAAAAACTTCAATAACGGTGACTGAACACTGATGTCGTATTTAGCCTACACTTTGTCAAAATATTCTCAAAGGTACTTTCAGAATGCGTAGTGAAATTTTTCTTACCTTCCTGGCTTTTTGTAAATCTGTTTGGCTACGCTTGAAGAGCTGAATTACTCAAATCACTTCTGGTAGATAACAAAACAAAGGTTAAAGAATGCACAAGGCTGGAAGGATTCACACTACAGCGTTATCTAAAAATTAAGGTTTTATTTACAATATCAGGCACTGTGTGAGCACCAGTCCAACTTCTTAATGAAGTAAATTGCAATCTTTAAAAATAAGATTTGCTACAATTTATTGGCATTCCTGCACTCCAGATTTGTAATTCTATCAGTGTCTGGAAATTTTGGAATAGAACTCTTCTGCAGGTGATGTTCAGAGTCAGAGAGAAGATAAATCTGGAAATCCCAAATATATTTTAGGCACTGCTAATGGGTGAGTTTACATCATGCTGAAGAGAAGAAATAGGAAGTAGTTGTGGAACTGATTAATGAAATTAAATGCTGTTCACATAAGGAAAAGGATATAAAAGCAGAAAAACTAGGGTTCATTTGACTTCATCAGGATTCCTGGAAGTGACTGTGAAACAAGAATTGTGCTTTCTTCTATCTTTGGGTGGAGAGAAGAGTAAACCTTTGAGTGATAAATTATTGGCAGATAAGGAGTGTTTGAGGAAGTGTCACCATATGGTTGCCTTGTTTTTTCCCTCTTCCATGGGCATCTGTCAGTAGGAAAACAGATGGATCTTTGGACTTTTCTTATGTTCCCACCTTATACTTGAAGGTAGCAGGAGGAAAGTAATGTGTAGAAAAATAAGGCACTTGCCAAATCTTTGACAGAAAATAGGCACAAGAGAGTAGGTATGAGATGTGCTGTCTCCCTCTTGTTGAACTGGTTCACGTTCAGAAACATTAGACTGCTTTGTCTAAACATACTCACAAATGATCAAGGCATCTGTTCAAAGGCAATTTTCATGCATTCCTGGAATAACAGTTAAATTTTTCAGTAAAATTTGAAAATTACTGGCACAAAGGACAAGAGAAAAGTCCCTTAGCACATAATTTCATTTTGTAGCAGTGTCTTGAATCTCTTCTATATTTCAGGATAACTTGTTGCAAACTACAAATAAAATTAATCTCAGATACCTTGCTCTCAGGGCATTTGTTCCCCTCTGATTATTGAATGCTATGGATTTCTTTTTGCATCAGACATTGAGTTTGCCTAGTGTGAACTGTATCATTACATGATGTGTGGTACAGTGACCTTCTCATAAGCAGAAGGCTGTAATAACATGCATTCAGTGCAGTATGAACCAAAGAAATAATACATTTTGTTTTCATTATATAAATAAAGACTAATCTTTATTTTATAAATGGTCATTTACAAAATAAGCATCATATTCCAAAAAGCCCCTCAAAAGTAGATAGCCATTTGTGTCATATTAGAATGGACAATCATTTATAATTTTATTTTTTGAGTTTTGTTTTTTTTTTTTAATGAAATAACTGCTATTTTTACACTTAGGAGCTAAAGGACATGATAACATCTATGGAAAATGTGTGGGTTAGCCTTAGAATTCCAATTCATTGAAATAAACAGTTTTACTCATATTGTTCATGTCAGATTATCCTATACTACAATCACATATTCACAAATATATTGCATTTATAGACACTTTTAATTGTAAAAAATAAATTAAAATAGAAAAAAAAAGTCCAAATATGTTGTTTTAAAGTTCAACCATCTGTATATATTACCGACAGTAGTCAAATAAATCATTAACAGATGTAAGTTGAACGTCTGCTTACATATTCTTTTTCTAACTGCAAGAAAGCCTAAGAAAAATATCAATATTATTTTACTTTTAAAAATAAGAATTCCAGACCTTTTCTGTCCCCAAAGCTCTGTGATAATTAGAAAACAAGCAAGGTCTCATGACAGTTTCAGTTCCAGTTAAGAAACTAGAAGCTGAACAACCAAGTGGAAAAATGTCTTTTAGGAGGTACGGTGAAGCAAACATGGATTTGTCATGAAAAAAGCTCTGTCAGACCAATTTAATTTCCTTCTCTGACATGGCAATAAGATTTGTGGATAGAGAAGAAGTTACAAATGTCATTTTTCCATTCTGGTAAGGCTTCTGACACATGACATTTTTATGTGCAAACGAAGAAGCATGGTCTAGCTGAAAATAATGTACTGAGCTGTGTACTCATTGGAAATCTGAATGCCTCCCGGTGCTTTACTATTAACAATGAGAGGTTATCAAGCAGAATCAGACTTATACTGTTTTCAACATTTTATTAACAATCATTATGAAAAAAATCAGCTTATTCAACTCAAAAATTGCATCACTTTGAAGGAGATTGCTCATATACAGGAGAGGGAATTTGGGACTTAAAGTGATCTTGAAAAATGGATGATGTAAGATATGAAAGATGCATGATGCTCTTTAACAGAGGAAAGGACAAGGTGCTGCCACTTAGGCAATTTCATGTGGCAACCCATAACTTTGTAGGCAGCAGCTATTCAGTAAACAGATCAAGTTGCATCATTGAATCTGAAGCTGAGGGTGAACCAAGAACTTCTTGATGTCCTGAAAGGGAATGATCTAGTTAGTGACAAATTGATGACCAAAATGGTCAAACACTGAGGAGAGGAACCATAACTGGAATGGTTGGGAACAAAAAAATGTGTCCTACACCTTTCTGGATGATTTTTGGCCACATGTCATGTTTCAAGAAGATTTATTGCAGAAGTGAGGAAAAAGAATGATGGGTCATCAATTCAGTATGTCCTGCTTTGGGTCTCTGAGTCAAAAGAAACAACTTCTGAGGATGAACATGTTGCAGATGTCTGAAGACTTAAACTTCTGCTGAAAGAAAGAAGACCTACAAATGTAGGATTTCCATGTACAGTTTTCTACTCTGGAAATAAGTGAAATGGGTTTTCTTCTCCCACAGAAAACTTGTACAGCAAACTAGAGAAAGACCCTGGCAAGAGTGTTTACCAGGTTCTAGGACAAGATAACACATTTAACGATCTCTCACAGATCAGTGACTCTGTGACATCACATTCTTTCACTTGTATTTGCTTTACTGAGTGGAAATGACTGGGATTTTAACTAAATGTTGGTTTTGTCCTTCAAGTATTTTTTTTTTCTCAGTGTATCTTTAACACTACTGGTAGAAGCCATCTCAGTTTACACTCCTCTAAAATAAACATGTTGAAACCAGATTGCCTATTTAGACTCTATTTACCAAGGAGCAGCAGGGACCTCTGAAAAATTACTTAGCCCACCTCTATGACAAAGGATTAGGATGAAATTTCTTTTTTTCCCACTGGCAACAGGAGAAGCCAGGGCAAGTTTAAAACAGATCTAATTTTGATGGTAGCATTCATTGAAAGAGGTGTTATTCCCCCTTCAGCTGTTCATTACTTTTTTCCAATAATTACAGAAAGAAGTCACTAGCAATATTAATTTATATATATATATACATTAGTTCTGTGATGTATTATTGCTTTAGTTAATTACATCCAGAGAAAGGCAGGAAAGGACTCAGATTTTTGATAGAGGACAATCTCTCAGGAGCTTATTTGGTGGCATTTGAACTATCTGCAGTCAGGTGAAATCATTATTAACATTTGACCACAGAATTCTTGTGTCTTTTATACAGATGGGCAAAAATCTGAAGCGGGAAAATAAATATAGTTTTGTTTTCCTTTCACAGTTCTTGTATAAATGAGTAATTCAGCTTTGGTTACCATCTAACTTTATCTCAAACAAGTAATAAATGTGATTCTCTTTATTTATACCATATGCTCTTCAAAATCCATTCTTGTCCAGTAAATCTATATGAATAAAGCAAACTAATGTCCAAATCTCTGTTATCTGAGAAAATGGCAGGTTACACTTTGCAATGAGAAGTGATAGAATCACCAATAAAGAAAACACTCCTTGACAAATTCACAGAACCTATTGCTGGCAGGGAAAAGCAAACAAACAAACAAACAAAAAACCAACCAACCAACAAAAAACCAGCTTTAATAAAAATAACAGATAAAACTTGAACTGTCAACTTTTTAGAATAATATTTCTATTTGGATGCAATTAGGTGTTGATAATATGATGGCATGACAGAAGAGAAAGGAAGAGAATTCAGCTGTGCTATTTTTTGCTAGATAGCTTAGAATAGCATGTTTTATTCATTCATCTAATTAGCAGTAGATCACACTTCTTCTTATAGTAGGAGCTGTTTTGCAGTTCCAGTAATTCTGGCCGACAAGCAACAGAATTGCCAACTACAGAATCAGCCCATGTAGAACTTCTCCAAGTCCTAATCTGTTTAACATCTCACAAATCCAATGTGCAGTCCACAATTAGAAAATTGGCTTAATTTGTTCAGTACTTAAGCATTAAGTGAAACTGAAATGGTGAAACCTCAAACAGGATATTACCTTACACCTTTCGTCTTTAGCAGGACCTTTACCATTATGGTTAATCTTCTTAGCAACTCTTCAAAGAAATGTTTCAATATTTTGCATAAAAATTAGAATTGCACATCCCATCTCACTAACATTCAAGCTTTCTATTAATGTGAAAGGACTTGAATATAAACCATATAACAATTGTGCTGGTTTAGAGGTAAACCAGCAAGAGAAAAGGACCCACCACAAGAGAGATTTTAAGTCAGAGTTACAATTTAAGGAAAGATATTACTATAAATACACTGACCCAAGAGAAAACTGCTTTCAACTCACCAAAACCCAACAGTATAACCCAGTGTCCTGGGGCACAAGCCCAAAGGGGTTTGTTAGCCCTGGTGATGAGACTCACGTGGTTCCCCGGAGTCCTAAGCAAAAAGAAATGAAGAACCTGTTGGTGCAGATGATGGCTGTGGTCTGGTCGAGAGTGGTGGTTTCCTCCTGTTGAGGTCCTGCTGCTCCTCTGGATCCGATGAGGTGTGTTCAAGGTCTTCTGAGCCCCGTTTATGTACCCTCAGGGAGCACCCAGTCCCTCCCCCAGGGTGGGGACACACGCAATGGGTGATTAACTCCGTGAGTCATGGGGTGTTGTTGAACCGTTGATGGCCCATTAGCACTCACACCCCCTCAGGCTGGGTGTGAAGGTGCTAACAACCTCCTGGGCAGCTACTGCAAATGGTCCATTGTTCTTGGGGAATGAATAGAGGGTGTAGAATACATAGCTTTAATCACTCACACACAGTGATAACTGGTCCCTTCTGCTGAACTAGGACACAATCTTACTAAGATTGAGTGACCGAAGTATCTGCTCTATGGGAAGTTTTTCTGTAGCTGAGATTGGTGTCTTGTGGTCCAGGAAGGTTATTTCCAGTCTTTTCATTATTTTGCAAATGTACTACAATGTGAGTGTTCAAGAATAAAGTGGTTCCCTAGAGTTGTCCAAACTGACAACTTTAGAACTGATAAAGTTTAGGTAATTTTAGTAGATTTTTACATGGATTAAAAACACCTTCTACCTTGTAAATCTAGAAACCGCCTTCCCTCGACAAAAAAACCCAAACTCTAAAAAACTACACAGCAAAACCAAGAAAAAAGCTCTGGATTTTGTGTGGACAAAAAATCCTGAAAACTTGCTGGCAAAGGAATCTTAAATTAAGGAATTCTTGGAGTACTTAGATTACAAAGTTTACCTGAAAACGCATCTGTTTATCTGAAAATGTGACCCTGGGTGTCCCTGTTTCAAGTCCTTGTTTCTTCACACGTAAGTACCTGTTTACTCACTCTTACACAGGTTTGCATTCCAAGTTCCTCTCTACTCTTATTCTGAATATCTTGTTACATTTTACACCCCATGGAGAAGAGTTTCCACAGTACCAACAGTACAGAGAATCTTGCAATAAGTTTCAAAAGGTTGAAAGTTTGAAGTCATAGGTCTTTGAAATCACCCCAAATTAACACCTTCCAGTTTGCATTTGATTTTTCAGTAATTAAAACCAAAATAATCATTCCAGGAGTAATATTTATATACTTTGGATGAACATTTAATGTATATGATGTGTTTAAAAAATTGTTTTATATATCGGATAAGTTAGGAAGGAATACAGTTTAAGTTATATAACTTAAACTTTCCTTCATTTTTTATTAAAAACCTCACCACAATGTTATAATCTCATCCATAACTGGAGTTTTACCTCACTTAAAATATCCTTTATAAAATATTAATTTTCAAAGTGAACAGAAGAGAAAATTGAGCCATCTTCCATCTTCCTTTCAACTGGGGATTCACATATAAGAACAGTACTAGAGCTCATTTTCAAGAGCACAGCTTCTCACATGCCTCTTAAATCTGTTCAAAGACAAGAAGAGGAAAAAAGGCAGGAGTGACTGAGCAGGCAAGCCCAGGGGAGCAAGGGGAGGCAGTGGCCCTTCCATGGCCCAGAGCAAGGGACAGTGGGAGAAAGGGCTGGGGACACAGCTGCAACTTGGGTCTGAGATCCATCCACAAGGAATCATCCCAAAGAAGTCAGCCCTGTAGGTCTGAGCTTTAATGGAGCTCCTGGGCTCCTGGGCAGGGATGTGGGTCCAGGTACCTGATAAAGTTATTCAAAACAATAAAGCAAGTTGTGGGCTCATAGCATCCACTAGGTGGACATGTTTTTACTGCAAAACCTATGTTCTTTTTCTTTAGATCAATGGAAATTTTCTTAAAGGTGTGAGAAAAGCACAGTATCCTGTGGACTTCAGTAAATTATGTATCTAGTATATTACATAGCCACAGGATATGATCTCCTTTAGTTGCCATCTGAGTATTTGGTATAGTCAATAATGATATAATTAATAATTAGTAGAACAGCTCTGCTGAGGGATCCAGGCAGGCTGGATTGACAGGCTGAGGACAATTGTGTAAGGTTCAACAGGGCCAAGTGTCAGGTCTTGCACTTGGGTCACAGCAGCCGAATGCAGCACTACGTGTTGGGGGCAGAGTGGCTGGAAAGTGGCCCCGTGGGAAAGAACCTGGGGGTATTGTTTGTCAGCAGTGTCTGAACATGAGCCAATGTGTGCCCAGGTGGACAAGAAGGCCAGTGGCATCCTGGCCTGTACCAACAATAGTGTGGTGAGTGGGACTTAAGAGGTGATTGTTAATCTCGGCACTGGTGAAGCCACGCCTCGAATCCTGTGTCCAGTTCTGGGCCCCTCACTACAGGAAAGACATTGAGGGGCTGCAGAGAGTCCAAAGAAGGGTAATAGGGTTGAGGAAGGGTCTAGAACACAAATCTGATGAGAAGTGGCTGAGGGAGCAGGGGGTGTTTACTCTTGACAAAAAGAGGCTCAAGAGGGGTCCTTATGGCTCCCTGACAAGAGGTTGTACCAAGATGAAGGTCGGTCTCTTCTCTCAATAAACAAGTGACAGAATGGGAAAAAATGGCCTCGAGTTATATCAGAGGAGGTTTAGATTTGGTGTTTGGAAAAATTGCTTCACAGAATGGGTTGTCAAGGAACAGTCTGCTCAGGGAAGTGATGGAGACAACATCCCTGGAGGTACTTCCAAAATGTGCAGATGTGGCAGTAAGGGACATGGTTTAAGGGTTGACTTGGCAGTGCTGGTTTGATGATCTTCAGATTCTTTTCCAACCTAAATGGTTCTATGAATCTATGGTTTCACAGTTTGGTTTTTCAAGAGACAGTTAATTTTGTCCACCTTGAAAATGTGTAAGTCAAGAAAATAGTTAAGTAGCAACCATATCACATTTTTCTGAAATAGCAGGTCAGAATGAATCTGTCTGAATGTGGTGAATTTTTAATGACATGATGGAACGAGAAAGAGAAGAAGCTTCACAGACAACTCCAGAGGTGTAGGTGTAGATGTCTGCCAACAGAAGGAAAAAAAAAAAGGCTGGAGATGGAAAATTTTCCATCCTGAAGATCAAGAAAAGAAAAAAATAGCACAATGAAGTGAGAATAGAATAAATATATGAAGCAAGAGATGTGGATGAAAAACATGCAAAAAGGAAAAAAAACTGTGGAAGGTGGAAACTAGAACCTGAAAGGAAAATACCCATATTTCTCAGATTTAGAGAAGGAGAAAATGGGTGATTTTCAGGATCTTAAGGAGAATGGAGAAACTTAAGACTATTAGAGATATCAGAGTGGAGTAGTTTGATGGTTGGGAACATTTTGACAGGATAAATAGAAAAGCCTGTCACTCAGGAGTATCTGGGAGAAGACAAACCACCTTCCGGATCCAATAAAGAGATGTTCCTCTCTGTGAAAAGGGCTTAGATGGAACCCAGTCTTAAAAAATTTAAAAAAAAAAAAGCATATATAAAAATTTGTCCCTGTATAACCTATATCAATATTTCCTGTCCTAGCATAATTATTTCAGTAGTTAATCATAACTCACCATATACTCTTGATCAGTAAAATGTTCAGCAAAAGTATGTAACTTGAATTTGGTCTGGAAGTGTTGCTTCTTTTAAGTGCTATCTCCACTTGAGCAAAACATCAGATCAATAGGAATTTTGCTTGCTGACATAACCCTGAGGTTATTTATCTTCAAAAGAAAGAATTCTGCCTCATTAAATGTGCTGCCTTCAGTCCAGCTAAGCACTAATTTTTGTTCTAGTAATATCAAGACTTCCTGCAACCAGTCCAATACTTCATTGTTATTACACTCAAAATCTTGTTTATATGCAAAGAGAAAGACATACATTATATACATAAAAATATGCATACTCAGCCAAGAATTTATTGTTGGTATGACTGAAATATTATTAGCATAAATCAAGGATTGAGTCTAGTGTAATTGCTACAGAAAAGAAAAAATAAAAGAAAATTAACACAGTTAAAACTCTTATACATATGTCTTAGTTTTTACTCCTCTTGAAGCTCTGCTCACCCTCCCACTGCTCCTCTGTGTCCTAAGTTCAGCAAGCTCATGTTAGTGCTGAGAGATGGCGTGTATTAAAGAGGGTTTTCAGCATCCTTCTCTGGCAGGATTATGATGCTGAAGTTGATCACTATTTCTTCTTATTGGTCTAGGATTCACTTAAGGTTATTTCTTGATAAAACACTTTACACCTTTCTGCTCCTTCACTACTCTGCAGTTCCATATTCCACCAAATTGACTACACATGGTGCCTTTTCCATATGTTAAATCCCATTTCTGTGTTGCCTTTTTCACTGCTAGAGTCCATTTTGTCCTGGTCTGCATTTCATTAAGGGACCAGGGGTGAGCTGTGTACATCCATGGTGTCTCCAGGGCCACATTGTGTCCAGTCTCTGACTATCCTATGACTGCTGCTCTGAGCAGCATTCTGTGCTCCACTAGACAAGACGTCTGCTGTTATACTGGTGCTAGGTTTCTCTACCCTGTGTCTTTGTGTTAGTCATAAATATCTCATTCTGTGCAGACTAACTGTTTGTTGTTGCTATCTACTGAAAACTGTGCTTATATTACACAGTTATAAACAAAATTAAACCAAATTAGCCATGGACACCTGTCCAGTTAAAGAAACTGGTGTCACAGCTTAAAAAACAAAATAATGAAGCTGCAGGCAGATTAAGCAAAGGTAATATAGAGGAGGACTGATAGACCTGCCATACTACAGAGCTCCAGGTTTACAGTACGCATGCAGCAAGCAGAAGGGGCCAAGAGATGATCCCCAAGCACTGGGCTTTCTGACTAGAGCATTAAATTGAAGAGTATAAGTAAATGTTGCTAATTTCAGTTCTATCAGGAAGTGCTTGCTGCCATGATGCCCCTGTTTGTGTGCCTCAGTAAACCCTGCTTTAATATCAATGAGTGCCACTTCATTTCTGGAGTTGAAACGAGAAGCTTAGATTTAAAGCATATTCTTTAAAGACTTTTTAAAGTAAAGAAAAATCTCACAGTTAAGTACAGCACTGAAACTGTTGACAAATTATATCGTCACAGCTACTTATCAGTGCAGGATTAGAATACTGGTACTTGTGAATGTGTTGAATACTGTTGGATGAGGTTGGAGAAAGTTTTGAGGATGCAAAATGAAATTTTTTGTCCTTTTTGAATGAAGATTTATTTTGAAGTGCAATTTTAGAACAATCCTTCTCCAAAAAACTGATGTGAGCCTTTTTTTGCCCCTTCTTTCTCTTTACATCATTTGAAGATCCCTTTGTCTAACAGTTGTGTTTTATTTTATTAATTATTCTCCTAAAAATTAGTAAAACCAAATTATTAAAGTTAAAAATATTACAAAAGTAAAAATCGTTAAAAACATTATGTCCTTTTTTCTTTAATAAATAGAAACAAATTCTGTTTGAAAAAGTACACCTGTTTTAAGATATTGTGAAAAACATTTAATCAAAAAATTACATGTTCTCATGTCATTCTCAAATTCCATGAAAAAATTGATTTCTTCTTTCTTATAAATTTGCTGTTTAAATGATGGATAGTATTTCAGACATTAAGGCCATTAGAGCTAATGGACTTAAGTTACAAAAAGTAGAATATGTAATACGAATACACACATATTTGTATTTCACACGCATATGTAAGGTGAGAGAAGGTGGGGGAAGAGAGAGAGAAATTGAGATTGCACAGACTGCATGTGCCTTTTTGAGGAGCTTTTCAATCTTTCCACAAGGCGTTATAAAACAATGGGGAAGAGCATCTGTAGTTTAAATTCTTCTCTTCTTATTCTATACCCATGGGAAAAACTAAGTGATTGCCATCAGCATGAGCTGTTTAGGAGAACTGGCCAACTAAACTGCAAGGCAGCAGAAGTATTCACAGTAAAGCAGAAGGTAAAAGCAAGGTATTTTATTTTCCTTTTATAAATAGCCTGGTACCTTGCCATAAAACTTTAACCAATTGAGAGCTGCTTGTATAGAGTCAACTGCTGTTTAACAGGAAGCTTAAAAAAATAAAATCATTAACAACCAGTAGCAAACACACGCTGCTGTCCATGGCAACTGTAATGGAAATGCCAGAAATACGGAGTACTTCAAAGAATGCCAAGGAGTTCTGTTACATTCACTTAGGAAGAGTAATTAGACAGTTCCACTTAGCTCACAAAAAATTCTGTCGTACCTTGCAATACATGATTTAAATAAACTCATACAGGAACTTACTAAGCAGTTGTTGACTTTAAGCAGGCTGTATTTTTTAGCAAGTTATGTTTCCTTTATCTGTTTAGACATTCCCAGCATGACTGAAAGATACATAAACTGAAGTTTATTACAGCACGTATTAAGCACGAGCTTAGAAATGGACTAACACAAAATACTTGCAAGCAAAGAGAATTTGCCACTAAAATTACTGGGGTCTAGCTCATACTAGATTGACATTATAGGCAATAAAAATTATGTAAAACCTGAAGTCTTTAGAGCAAGAAAATAAACCTTGCAGTTTAAAATGTAATCGGATAGCTGTTTTACTGTTTGATTTTGAAAATTTCTGTCAAGCAATATATCATTTATGCTGCATGCTATTTTATCTCAACTTCTTAAAGACAAATCTCACCTAGAATCTTGTGAGATGTTTTAGTAGTTAAGGTATATACTGTTTCTCATAATGTAATCCAGAGTCTTGTTAAGTATCCTAATATTAAACTGAAAACAAGCTAAAATATTCAGCAATGACATGGTGGAAAATGTGACTCAAGTTAAAGTAACTGTATTGAATACTTGACTTATAATAAAATTTTGATTCATAACTAGATCTATACCCAGATATGCTGAGTGTTTGGATGCACTCATCATGTGTTCTCATGGCAGTAGGATTGATTTAGGAGTCATAAAAAGCTAGAAGGAAAGATATCTTGTCTCTTGAATAGCAAAGGTTCCCCCTCTCTTTCTGCAAATCTGGCACTTCAAGACTACTTGAGAATTTTCTGAAGCAGTTTGGACCTTGACTGTTGTGAAAGACTGTTGCACTATTTATTTATTCATTTATTTATACATTTATACAGTGTGTAATATTCCCACTTGTATCACATGTCTAATCAGACTGCTACCAAAATAGCACTTTAATACAATACATCACAATGTCAAATCTTCAAATCCACAAGTCCATAGACATGTGCCTCCTTCTATGGACCCCTTTGTGTATTTTATTCCCTCGAGAATGAACATACTCAAGAATGAAGTTCTTGGAATAATGTAATTGTGTGATTCAACTGTTCTAATAACATATTCCAGCCTTCTGCTGTAACAGTCAGCCCACCTTGTTGACAGTTTAGAACAGATCTGAGACACACAGCAAAGAATAAGCTGACACCTCACTATTTCTTTTCTCAGTTCTCTTACTAGGTAGTTTTCCTACGTTGAACGCCTGCGTCTGAGGAAGCAAGATATTGGCTGCTGTTTGTTGATTAATTGGGAATTTTTATAACTGAAGGTGGGTGATTCCAGGGAACACATGACAACACTGTTGAACCAGCCACTCTCAGTTTTGAACACGCTTAAAACAACTTACACCACAGAAGAGATCAAGAACCAGTGAGACGTGATATACAATGCTGGGACCTTGCTAATGAGGTGGTTTTTGCAACTTCCTGATCCGAGTAGCAATGGGTGAAACTGCAATTTGAATTACAAAATGTATATAAATTTGGACATAAAATTTTTATGAACATTGGGCTCTTTGTTTATTTTACATTCAGTCAATTTAATTAACATTGTGAGTTAATGATCAAAATAATACACTCAACAATTTTTAAATTCTCTGTACTAGCTGTAAAAAAAATTATCCAAAGCACTGTATGCTGGATAATATCTGCTCACTCGGGTTTCTTGGCCATCTTTCAGAGCAGTAATGAACTTTAATTTATACTTTGGGCTCAGCTCTACTGCATTGCCTCCTAAATTCTGAATACTACAATGAAAGCACACCGTGTCTGACTGAAGAAGCAAACCCAGATTTCCAAGTTATATCTCACAGATTTACTTGCTTTTTCATTTTTGTGCACTGTCTTCAGTCACAGAAACAACCTCAATTCCTGGTTCAAATTTTCTCTTAAAAACATGAATGCCTAAGTGGAACTACAGTATAATATATTAAAAGTTTCTCCTTTATCAATAAAGTTGCCCAAGAATTCTACTCTGGCAAACATAATCTTCACTTCTCTTAGAAGATGCAGTTGAAACTTGCACTTTTGTCTGAACTTAAGCATTTTATCCTGCAGAAATACTCTCTCTATGTCTTTAATGCCGTTGAGCAGAAACCAAGCATTCTAAATTATGGATGTTTATTGGTGTGACCAAAATGGCAACAGAGACAAAGAAAAACAGTTTTTAAAATGTCATGAAACAATTCTGTCAGTAAGGGACATTCTGTGGGAAAGGAAGAAAAATAAAATGCCACAGTTAGTTTTGGGTTTTTCTTAACCTTGTCTTAAAGGATATTAGAAAGAGGAGAGTAATTAAGATATATATACTAAATATATAACATCCACTCTGTAACATCCTTTCCAATATACCCACTGTGAAAATAGGGAGTTTCACATTAGCCCAAAAGTGTTCTGTTAGTGAAAGCTCAATTCATTTTCTGTCAGTGAAAATTAAATTATATGGATTACATGTGGAGAATTCAACAAAGCAACATCCGAAATGTCAAGAATCAATAATCTTTTCTAATACTAGGAAAATAACTGCCTGATTTTTTTTTCCAGTCAGATTTTAATTCTGTAAAGTGGAAGACTTTTCAGAAAAAGAACTCCATTATGGCAAAACTGGAAAAGAGCTCCTAAAGATCTCCTAAAGATGAGATTGATGCAGCTTTTCAAACCTTATTTGAGGGAAGAAAGCTTGAGAAGAGAAAGAGCTCCCTGCTAATTAGTCAGAGAAATAGAAACAAGCACTTCCAGGAAGTTAACAGCATTTCTAAATCAGCCCGTGGAGGCTCTTCAATTTCTTGTTCAGGGTGGCAGATTGATGTTACATTCCCTGTCATGGTCAGTGGAAGAGATATACCAGCGGCTAAATGGTGACAGGAAGGCTGAGCGTGCCTTGCTGTCTTCATATGTTGGGTCTTGCAGAGCTGTGTCCAGTGTAGGGCTGGTGAACACTATAAAAGACAGTCTGAATCCCTGGAAAGGGATTCAACTTTTCCGCTCAACAAGAGTAGCAATTTTCCTTTCGATACATGCAAGCTACTCCTATAACAAGTACAGCATTCCAAAGACTTCCTTAGGAGTGCTGTCTTCATTCATGGCAAATTGACCTGGTGCAGACCAAGCGATATGAGCGAGGTTAGGATTCCTTCTCCCTGAAGAGGTAGTGGAGCCAAATAAGGTGGTAGTTCCCATACAGCTCATGGCTCGTGCTCTGAGGTGTTTCTGAGGAGTGAAGATTTTAAGGATTGCCTTATGTTGGGCCCTTTATGGTATGATGCCAGGTCTGAGGAAGGACTTTCCTCTCTGGCAGGCAGCAGCATACATCCCTGTCGCTAGGAGAGAACAGCTGAAGGATAATTTCCACCTTCAGGCAGAGCTGGAACAGAGCCTAACAAAGGGGATCCCTCCACTCCGACCGAAATATTCTGCTTTACAAGAATGCCATATGGATATTTTGTCTTCCTCACATTAACTCTGATTGGTTGACAAACATTTTAACTAACGGAATGAGGAAGATTTGCATAATTACACTGTATTTTTTAAGAACTATACAAGAAATATGCAAATTTTGGGTTGGCTTCTAGTATAATTTTGCTTTTATTGGCTCATCTTTTTATATCTCTCAGGCTGTTGCTCAGCAACAAAAGTGACACAGAAGTTATTCACATCCATCTAGGGGAAAAGTCTGTCCAAAAGGAGACAAAATAAGTTATCTGAAAAAAAATCTTTCCCCTTCTAAATGAACTATCTATCTATCCATCTTCAGCTGTTACTGTTCTTCATTTCTCACATCAGCTGTGCTCACCATTTTTCACTTCAAAGATCGGATACACTTATAGGAGAGGAAGACCTTTATGCCTAGGAGAAAAATAATGCTCTTAATGTTATTTGTTGTATTATTTCATAAAACGTAGAGTGGAAGACAAAAAGTAAAGAGGTTTGGACCTGTTCTATGCCTAAGGCTTTTATGAACCAAGCTTTTCCTTTCATGTCCCAGGCCACACAATTTTCAGACATAAACACCCGGACTTCAGTTAACTTAGATACAAAGCCTCATTGGGAAATGTCAATAATTTGAGTCTGTGGTATAACATCTGAAAAGAATGAAAACTACTGGACTTAATGGCTCCCCTAATAATCCAAAATGAACATTAAATAAACCCACAACAAAACTTGCAGTAACCGCCAATCATGAAACATGACAGAAATACCCTAAAATCATATAACAACAAAAGTTTTATTTTACTTTTGCAACAAATGTGTCATGATAAAGCTTGATTGAGTTCAAAAATTCTGCAACAAAATATTTGCCACTCTAAATCTTATGTGTTCCTTTAAATAATAGAATGATAATACCACTTTTACTTCCCTAGACACATCTGTCCTCTGTTCATGGTATACAAATTAGGAAAGTATTTTTTGTTAAATGCATAAAGTAAGAATAATGTAGGTTGCAAGATCCAGAGTTCACCTAGTCCAAACCTATGCTCAGAGCAGGTTGGTGTATTTTTAAAATCTGAAACTTGTGGGTGGAAGGAGCATGTAATTGATTCAGAATTCATAAGCTGACTGAGACACAACTGAGAACCAAAGGACAGTATGAATCTTCATATTTTTCTGTTTAATTTCTTTTTTTTTCCATTTCATATTATTTCATTTTATTTTATTTTCAATTTTTTTTTTTCTATTACTTCCAAGCAAGTGATCTCATGGTGACTAAAAGAGGTGGAGCAGTCTTCATTTGCATTCCTACTTAATGGAGTGTCAAGTGATCAGGAGACCTTCAAACTGCACTGGTTGCACTGGCTGCCTCTGACATGCTAAGGGCCTCAACCCCCGGGGTATGTTGCAATCATCCAAGCCTGCCCTGCCTCACGCAGAAGATAAGGGAAGCTGAGTTCCAGAGATTCTTTCCAAAATAAACCCCTCTGTGACTCTTAAAAGGTAATGGTTTCCACCGAAACATAAGCAGTATTTTTCTTTTTCTTAAATTAATTCTCTCATAAGCTTTTATAAGTTCATATAATGGAGGTTTTCTCCACAAGCTGAAATTGTTAGGCTATGTTTGAGATTAATTTAGAGTGCAAGAAAAATAATGTAGTCTATTAAATGTGCTACTAAGGATAGAGTCAAACAATGATATTGACCTACAGGGCCATTGTATCAATTAATCTTTTACTCAAAAAATGTAAGATATTAAGTTATTTTCATTTGAAGTTTTGCAAATAGATGACACTTCAGAGGAACTGAAACTTAGAGGTCAGCTGATATACAAAAATTATATATACACACACACATATATATGAATAAATTCTATACTAAAAATACAATGGAGAGCTGCTTCTCATAACTATATGCGTCATGTGGATGTTCAAGCTTTCCATTTCGACCTTAATACCCTGAAGGGCAGGTACATACACCACTTGATGTCAAGCATCTAATATGTGGAAGTGATGTTCATGTTATTAAAACCAGCAATGAGTATCAAATCACTCAACAGAGAATTAGAGGCTGTCTTAGGTTTTCCAGAGCGTACAATGACCTAGGACTTCTCTCTGGCCACAGGTAGGCTGTTAACCACATTTGATGTGTGAGGTTTTGGTTCTGACTAAAGACTTGATAGAGAAAGGCTGATTAGTGTAGATATCTGAGGCAACTACAGGCATGAATCTTATACTCATCATACGTTGTATAATGCCATGGTTTAACCCCAGCTGGCAACTAAGGACTGCACAGCCCCTTACTCACTCCCTTGCAGTGGGATGAGAGAGAGAATCAGAGGAATGAAAGCGATAAAACACACGGGTTAAGATAACACCAGTTTAATAGGGAAAGCAAAAGCTGTGCATGCAAGCAAAGCAAAACAGGGAATTCATTCACTACTTCTTATTGGCTGGCAGGTGTTCAGCCACCTCCAGATGAGCCAGGCTCCATCATATCTCACAATGACTTGGAAAAACAAATGTCATCACTCTAAATGTTCCTCCTTTCTTCTTCCCGCAGCTTTATATGCTGAGCATGACACCGTAAGGTGTGAGATACTCCCCTGGCCAGTTTGGATCAGCTGTTCTGGCTATGTCCCCTCCAACTTCTTGTACTCCCCCAGCCCCTGGCTGGTGGGGTGGTGTGAGGAGCAGAGAAGGCCTTGGCTTTGTGCAAACACTTCTCAGCAATAGCTAAAACACCCCTGTGTTATTAAATCTGTTTTCAGCACAAATCCAAAACACAACCCCATATTAGGTACCATGAAGAAAAAAACCTTGCTTATTCCACTCCTCTGTGCAGACACAAAGCTACTTTTTAACCGTGAATGACCCATTACCAAGCTCTGAAATGTCTTTGGTTCCCTTTGCCAGAGCAACTTTCTGTTCTTTCATCTATATTGGCTTTTCAACTGGGAGAGGAATTTGCTGTCAAAAGAAAATCCTTCAACAAAAAAATGTCTACATTTGCAATTTATCTAATTGCATCCTTCAGAATACCTATTTCCAGTTTTCCATTGAAAGGTAAATGGACTGCACAAAATTGCAGCATAGTATATCGGTATTAATTTGATTTTATTGCTCTGTTGTGCTTGATGTTGCTAGTTAATTTATAAAGACTTTAATATTAGTCTTAGTTAAATTATGGTCACCAGTTCACCTATGCCTACTATTTCCCAAAATAACAAGTTAAAATTTCTTTATAATGCCTTAAAAAGTATGCATGGTGGTGCTCTTATGATGCCATGCTTATCTGAGTGGTATAATTGTGCTCTCTTTAAATTACTCCCTGATAGAAACACAAGACAGGAACATGTCATCTTATCTTTACTGCCAGATCTTTTCTTAAACCGAAGGAGAAGGAGAAGAAGATAATGGAGTGGAAGGGGAAAGGAAAAGGAGGAAGAACAAAAAATACTGATTTTTAAATCTTTAAAGTAAAAATATGTATAAAATCAGTGTTATCTTAAAAGGTTTCAAAACAACTTTATTTTCAAATCTGTGGTTTAATATAATTAATGATTTTTCCAGTAGACTTAACTGACAATTATGTCCTTGCCTTGACACATGAACATGAATACTTATATGCACAGTTACAACCTGTCATCAGCAGTTGTTTCTATCCCACAGACACCTTCTTATACCATATAATATTGAAAAGAATAGATATAAAAAAGAAGTTATATTTAGCAGAAAATATTTGTTACTGGTGCTCCCCTTCCCTATTAGCTGCTTCACCTTGCCTAATTTAATTACACTTTTTTGCAATAATATAGGCAGCACCCTGAAACTTCTGAGATGCCAACACAGGGTAGCACATTTCCTGGCAAGTCCTGCTCTTGCTGTGCCCTCTAAGATGGGGAAGTAGATCTTGGGTTCACCTGAGCCATGGTGCCAGGGTTCTGGAGTGTTACAATGCCTTTTTGCATCCTGATATTGGTTTAGGATGTTTCAACTTAAACTGTGAGAAAAAAGATATTAAATCATGACAGTGGAGTACCTTTCCCCTGTTTGTTTTTTTTTTTGTTTGTTTGTTTCGTTTGTTTGTTTTGGCTTGGTTTTATTACTTTTATTTTTTTTATTACTATTTTTCCAAAATCTGAGAAATGTAGAAATGTATCCTTGCATTGCTACAGCTTAAATGATCATTCTTTCTGATGGTTTCAGTATGAAGACTTACAGTCTCAAGTAAATTTTTCACCTCAGTACGCAAGCAAAACATAAAATAACACTAGAAAGTAAATGGAGGACTACAAGGTTCAATGTAGATGCAAATTTGTGAAATTCAAGATTCTGTCACAAATAACTTAATGCTAATATTCTCTTTTACTCAGTGATGTCAAGTACTAAGCTGAAATGGGTATTTTCCAAAGCTTTAAAATTTGAGGTCTGTTTACCTTCCATTTCTAACTCTGTCTTTGCTGAGCTACTGCTGTGGTTACATGGTTAAATATCATACTAGCAGAAACATCCATTTATGTGTATTGTCATTTTAGTCAGCTGTCTGGCACAAATTTGCAGTTCTTTTCCAGGTGTGTATTTGAAACATAACTTTTTGAAACATTTTTCAATGTTATTTGCAAATTGAAAAAAAGTTCCTATGAAGTAATAATTTTCAAAAAAAATTAATAATCCTTATGCTATATGAAAGCTGGGTATGGACATCTTTGCAAAATCCTAAACCTTGTGTTCTCCTGAGTGTTTTCACAGAATTACTGAATGGTTGGGGTTAGAAGGGACCTCTGAAGATCATCTAGACCAATACCCCTGCCACGGTGGTTTGGAAAGGTCTCCAGAGAGGGAGACTCCACATCCTCCCTGAGCAGTTCCAGTGCTCTGTCACCCTAAATGGAAATAAGTTCTTCCCCGTGCTGAGGTGGAACTCCTTATGTTTTAATTTATGGCCATTATTCCTCATCCTGTCACTGGGCACCACTGAAAAGAGTCTGGCACCATCCTCTTGGGACCTGCCTTTGAAATATTTATTATGCATTAATGAGACCTCTCTCAGTCTTCTCTTCTCCAGACTAACCAGGTCCACCTCCTGCAGCCTCTCCTCATGAGAGATGCTACAGATCCTTCATCATCTTTGTTGTCTATGTGGAGACCCTCTCCAGTAGTTCCTTGTTGTTCTTGAGCCATGGAGGCCAGAATTGAACACAGCACTCCAGAAGTGGCTTCACCATGATTTAATCTCTATTCAGGATGGCCTCCCTCTACCTGCTGGCCACACTCTTCTTGATGCACCCCAGGAGTTTTCTATAGTTTAAATGAAGGACTCATTTTCCAGTTGTTACATCACTGCAGTAAAATGAGGGTCTGACATTGACAACTATTGCATGAAGTGAACAGATACCTGCTCTAGATTCCTATCCCCGTTGTAACTTTCAGTGGCACATGAGACTGTTCAATGAATTTCAGCAACCTGAGTTATAACTTATTGGACTAAGCAAGACCCTTAAGAATATTCACTTCATCTTGGACTATCTAATACAACCAAGGGACCACTTGACTAGGACGTCCAGCTTCCTCTCCAAAGTATTAATAAATTATGCTATCATAAATTAAACTTATAAAGTATACGTGATTAGAAGTAGGGCTCCTTTAGAACAGAGTTGTAAAGTGACTCAAAGGAGAATCTTTGATGCACGTTTTTTTCCCATAAGTGTGCTCACTGAACCTTCCTATACACATTGAGCTACATATCATTGTCACTGTCATTCCTAAGAGAAGGTTGTAAAGAAATCCTCTTAGGAAGGCTTCTGATACAAAAATTGAACAGTTTGTAAAATGATATTGAAACCAAGTGATAAATATGCAAATTAAACTTGCCAGGTGGCAGGAACTCTTTCAATGTTCCTTTTCACCTTTATATAGAGTCTGAAAGTCTTCTGCCAGTCTCTCAGTCTCAAAGTGATTTTGAGGAGTACTTCATGAGCAAATTTAAAATTGAAAATTTAATTTCTGAAGTAATTTTTATACACTAAATGAAATACTTCAAGAAAAAAATATAAATCAGGTATGAACATGGACTATGAAGAGAATGTCAAGAGCAAATGTAGGAAAAAAAAATCTATGCAATGCTGGAACCAAATTATAGCAAAAAAGGAGTCACATCTACACAAAATCTTATGAGTGTCCATAATAAGGCATATGGGTTTTCATTTCAGCCCATGTCCTTCCCTGACTGTGCCCAGAGCAAACCCTCAGCTGGCCAAAAAGTTCTTTGTATAGTCTGACATTAAGACTTCTGATAGCTGACAATAGAAAGTGAAAACCTTTGCAGGAAAGCAACTTTTCAAGGTAATAAGAGATAATGGTTGAAATAGTTTTAATGCATGTGCAGTAAGCGTGGAAGTTACATCATAGTGATAGTTTATACGAAGTACTGAGAAACAAATGAAATATTTAAAGCATACTGTGACTATATTTGGTTTGATGAAGTTAAAGACAAATGAAACAAGGTAAGCTAAAAAGTATTTTACTGTTATTTTCATTATTGTTGTTGCTGCTTTGCTTCCAGAAACATGGTTTCAATTGACTCTATATAATGTAACATTTGATGAGATTATATTACTGAGGCCTATTTGATTTGTTTCATGCTAGACAATGCAGAAATAAAAGCAGAGGAACATTAGTATAAACTAACCATTTATTTGTGATTTTGAAGGACACTGAAAAGTAAAACTGAAACATACACATACCATATGTGAAGAAATTATTGATCCTGTATTACATCTATTCATCTAAGATTTCAAGAGAGTTAGAATATATTGTTTTGAGACTCCTCCCCTTTAAAGCAGAAATTTTGCTAAATTACTCCCGCAATCATTTGCTTAAAACAGAGTAAAAACCAAATATTTTGAGTGTGCTGTACTAGTTTCTCTCCTGGCCTTTTTAACTGTCATCTTAAATGAAAGGAACATCTTCAGATGTGCTTGTGCAATAAAGTTCCATGGTGAGAAAAAAGCCAATATCCTATGCTTTTAATAAGGCCTTATCTTTATGGAATTGTCTGGTTTCAGGCTTCAGGATTAATTTCCTGTCCAATATATCAACAAGCATTAATAACAGTGCCTATATCATTCTGTTTCTTAGTTTCTCTGAGTAGGAATTTTCAATATTAGAGAGCAATTGAAGCATCTAACTACAGCTTGGAGAAATTTTTGCATTTCCTCATAATAGAATTCATATTTCTAAAGATATGGCCTTTTTGAACTGTGATTTGGATAAAGGCTTACAATTTCTTTCCCTGTATAAGTCATTGTTTAGTTTGGAACTTGGTAGCTTTTCATTCTTTTGCTGAAATATATTTTGCTTCTTTACAATCAGGTTTCCTGTTGCCTGTTTTGGGAAAAATTGGAATATAACTAGTCTGTTTCCCAAAGCAAATTTTAAAATTTGCCAAGGATATGTAATTTTTTCAGCTCATTTCAGGTTTCAGAACTATTTTCTTTTGACCATTATTTCTTGGGGACACAGTTTATATCCTTTGACTAAATCTGACTTATCTAGCTGCATGTTTACTTTTCACCCATAAAATGAGATTAGAAACATTTATATTCATCCAGTCATGGCGTCCCAGCTCTGGGGTCCCAGCACAGGAAGGACATGGACCAGTTGGAGTGAGTCAAGAAGAATCCACCAAGATGACCAGAGGGATGGAGCACCTCTGCTATGAGGAGAATTGGGATTTTTCAGCCTGGAAAAGAGAAAGCTTCAGGATGACAGAATTATGACCTTCTAGCACCTGAAGAGAGCCTACAATAAAGATGGAGGGACACTTACTCAGCTCCAAGGGCTTAGTGACAGGACAAGGGGGAATGGCTTCAAACTAAAAGAGAGTAGGTTAAAATTGGATATTAGGAAAAAAATCCTCCCTGTGATGTGGGTGAGTACCTGGCACAGGTTGCCCAAAGGAACTACGGCTGCCCCATCCCTGGAAGTGTTCAAGGCCATTTTGAATGGGGATCTGAGCAACCTGGTCCAGTGGAAGGTGCTCCTGCCCTTGGCAGGAGGGCAGGAGTGAGATGGTCTTTATGTTCCCTTCCAACTCCACTTATTTTATGATTCATTCTATGATTCCTAAAGAAAGGCTTTGCAAAAGAGTGTTATCCAAATTAGTTATGCAAACAATTATGAAGTACAAACTGTTAAATCTAATATGAATATAAGAGTTGAATAATTAGGGAAATACATAATAATCCATAATAATTAGCGAAAAGTCAATCTCATAAAGTAGAAATTTCACTAATGAATAAGTGCTGCTAGGTAATAATCTATCCTCTTCTTAGTTCATTATTAAACCTTTTCTGAAATCAGATAAAGAGCTAGAACCTTGCTGTCATATAAAAGCAAAAGGAAGAGCAGTACTCGTGTCTGATAGGAACAATGTCTGTCAAAAGCTGCATCACTGGCAATGCTGTTTGGTTTAAAAAAATGTGATAAATAGAGCAGAGGCCCCACTGAGGGATCAGAATTTACTATACTGACAAAGGACTCTTAGCCCGTCACTGTTCTTAAAAATGATTTATCTTGCAAACAGAATTTTGATACTTTGAGGTTTACTGTAAGTCTTTCATAGAGTAACTTATGGACTTTTTGAGGGTAAGTTTTGAACCTTTTGTTCCATTTTATTATACTTTATATTTAAAATCTGTCTCTCTGTAAATGTTGATCCTGAAGTGCCCTAAAAGCCATATAGACACTGAATAGTGATATAGAATATCATTATATCATATATATGGGGAACATTTCTTGACACACAATCCATTCCACTGACCCCAAAATTCCATTTGAAGAGAAAACCACACCTTAAAAAATCATCCAAACCCAGAATTACTGATTTTTTTTATATTTTAGACACAAAGCTCCCACTTATCCCTTATGTTGAATAAAAGCAGATAACCATACTTGCAAATATTTGGATATCATGTGTGAAAATAAATAATACTGCATTAATTTGGTGTAAAAAACAACAATCATGAGTTGATTTTTCTTAAATTTATAATCTCTAGAGACTGTAGGGATGACTGTGTTTTTGTTGCTCGAGTGAGAAATTAGCCCAATTTTGCCATAGACATCACAGATGCAGATTATTCTGTTTGTTGTGGCTGTTTTTGTTCTGCCACCAGCTCTGACAACTCCAACACCAATACACAGACCAAAATAGTTTCCCATGCTGTGGAACACCAAATAGCTAATGATTTGCTTGAGCAAAATTTTTAAGTATTCATTGGCCTTCCTCATGGAAATCCAACTGGTTTTGCCCCCTCTTGAAATAATTTTAGGCTTTCTACTTTGATACATGCATCAGAAACTAGCCCAGTATAACTGATCATGTAGGAGTGATTGAATGCTGAATATTTGACTGTGACATGTCAGCATGACAACTATGTTGGATTTTATTCTGAAAGATTGTACATCATGGGCACACAATGTGTGTGTGTGTGTGTGTATGTGCATGCATGTGTGTGTGTGTGTGTGTGTTAAGAGTCCAAAATGTTTATTGGAACAGCTCTAAATTGTCTACATTTTCCAGCCACACAGGAGAACATGAATTACAACTGCATAATGCACATTCACTTGTTTGGATTCAGATGTATTCCTTCTTGAAAGGCTGTTTTAATCTCTTCAAAAGCTGTTCAAGCTTTTCCTCTGCTCCGTGGGACTTCACCATCAATCATGACACTTGGAGATGGCACGCTGCCACAAGGGCAGAGTAGCTGGTGCTGTACTGTCAACAAGAACAAGTGCTTGACTGGCTTTCCATTAGGATGTGGCTGGACCCAGACCTCTGTTTATTAAGCTGATGTTTGGGCCAGACCACTTAGCGGCAGGATCAAAATAGTAATGCTCTGCAAATCATCTGGTGTGTGTACACTTTGTACACAATCATTAGCAAAGACAGGTCACAGGCCAGCAGCTCTGCAATCTTTGACTTAGTGCAGCCTCCGTAGGGAGAAAATTTCATCATTAGCAAAATGCAAATACAGATTACTTCATTACTGACTCAAAATTGAAAGCATGCTTAAAATAACATAGTAAGGACTTGTTTCACAAACAAGACAAAAAAGTCGTTCCTCCCCCTCCCCCCAGGAAAAAAAAAACAAACACAAAAACCCTCAAAAACCACAAAACAAACCCAAACCACACCAAACCCAAAACTACCTTTTGTCTATTTTCAACCATGAATACTCTACTCAGCTCAGGACTCTTCTCAACATGTCATCTACAAATACCTTAAGGAGATTTGTGCAAAGGTTTCTAGGGACCTTCAAGATGACCGTAATTCTAACCAAAACTGAAACCTATCTTTTGGTTTTTTTTTTGGCAGCCTGTATGTAAAAATTGTGATAAATGCTTTGTTCAGACTGAAAACTTCTGTGTAACTATAATTAAAATAATATTTTTAAATAATATGAAAATAGATATCTATTAATAGCTTTATTTATAACTATAGCAGCAAAAATTAAAGACTTTTGTACGTGCTACCAGCCAAGCTACTGGCACTAACCCAAACAGCAACCCATACTAATGGTCTGGTGCCAGTTTGTTGCTCTCATGGTTGTTCGACCAGAAGCCTTTTGAAATCTTATACACCAGAAGCCTTGTGAAATCTTTAAAAACCTTCTAATCTAACAAACTAAGTTGCACAAGGGAACATGTATAAAGAATGAACCAAACTCACAGACACACTGGATTATGGCTAAACAAACACCCGAAGGTAGAAAGGTCTCTTGCAGCAAAGTCTCCAACAGCAAAGTTTGGGACTTTTAATTACTTGTTTGTGAAAATTGCAATATGAATGTAACTGTTAAAGTGCTGCCAGATTATTCTTAAAGGCAAAGTGGTTTATATATATAAATCCCTCTAGGAAGAGAGGATGAAAGGGCAGAAGGTGGAGGGAAAATAAGGGAGTTCAGGCAGCAATGGATCTCTTTTTTGATTATATTTCGTCCATAAAAATGGTGCTTTCAAACGGCTTAATTTTGTTTCTGCTAAAGTATTGTTTTTGTGTTCTAAACTATAAATTCAGAAAGTGTAAGTTGTTTTATTTTAATTGATTTATCTATTTGGGGAGTTCATTCTGAGTTAAGACCTATTAGTTTATATAGTTCATCATTAATCTTTTATATATTTCATTGTCCTAACTTACCTTTCCTTGCCACTGACCCCTCATTTTTTAATTGAAAAAGGACATCCTAACAAATTAGTTTTTACCATCAAAGGTTTATTCTTTTGCTTTGTGAATAAAGAGCAGTGGGTAGAAGTGATTTCTAGGAAAATGATGAATCCCTCCAGTACAGCTGACCTAGCTATTCCCATTTAAATTAAACTAATCTTTTCATTTTTTCATTTATAAGGTAATTTAATTGTTTCACTGTCTGTCTCTTTCCCATGCATTCAGTTGTGCTGTGGTTTTTCGTTAAGTGCAAAGAAGGTCACTGAAACTATATTTTGAAAGGCATGTAGACAGAGTTAACGCAAACTAGAGGCAGAACAACAGAAAAGGCTCGGGTTTTGATGCCATTAGCTACAGAATCATTTTATATCGGTTAACAGGCTCATTAAATGAGACAAAAAATAATTGTGTTCAAACCTAGCACAGTTGTTCTGTCATGCTAATGCTGGGAAAAGTGACATAAAATGCTTGTGGGTGAGGGGACTGACAGTATTTACTATCTTTTACTTTACATTTATTGAGAAAGCCAAAAGATTTTTCACAGCATCAGGTTAAGAAAAGCTCAAACCCTCCTTTTTCAAACAAAGGAATTATACTTGCCTTCATGAAGTTTCAAAGTGAATGTGACTTCCTTCTTCCTGCATGCCTTCTCTCCCCTCCTTAAAACAGTCTGTTGCTAAAAGAAGCAAATTTCTTGAAGAATCTCATTTGAAAAGTCTTTGTGGCTTGACAGCATGTAGTTCCATTAGAGTTTACTGAGTCAGCTATTGTCAGCCCTCAGCTGAAATAAATTAAACTAAGTTCTTGTAGAGCTGGCTTCACAAGATAGGAGGGTGAGAATTAAGGAGCAGTAACTGGTTTGATAGTTTTTGTTATTGTTGTGGAGGTTTTTTGTTTGTTTGTTTGGGGGGATTGTTTGTTTGTGGGTTTTTTTATGGTGTAGAACTGGCTTTGAAGACCAGAATTTCCACTACACAGGATGAAAAGCTGGACTAAATTTTTTTTTTTTTTTTCCTGGAGATTGCAGCTTGCCATGTTCTGAAGCAGAAATACAGCCTCCAAAGTATCCAAGAAGCCTGGACATGAATTTCTCTTGTGTTCCTGAGCTTTCACAGTGTCCTGTGGTGTTCCTACACCTGAACAACAGCACTCACAGAGACAAGCTGGGTCAGGTCAGTAGCCACTGCAAAGGTAAGGCTTGTTCCTTAGAGCTGCAGAAGATACAGAGCTGGCACCTTCCTGGCAATTAATGGTGTGAAAGTTTTCAGGCTCAGAAAGTTGCCGTTGTGACTTAATTATTCAAATAATTGATTAACTACCATCATTAGTTACAAGGACATTCTTAAGCTATTCATTCTACAGACTAAGCAAAAACTTGGTAGCAATTGCCAGACTTAGAAAGACGTATTCAGTGCCAAATGCCTGGAACAAATATTTTTTACTCATTTACTTCAAGCCAGCAACTATCCTGGACAATAACTTTGGGTAACAGTTAAATTTTCTTAGCCAACCTTATTTTTTCCAGCCATATTTAAATATATCTGCTTTTCCTTCTGCTTTCTGTGGATGTTCAGCATCACAAATAACTCATAAATCTCATCATTGTTGTTTTCATGTTTATCCACTTGTCATAAAGAGGATGTTACAGAAACTAGAATGGTTAACACCATATAAAGTGATCATTTTCTTAGTCATTGCAGCACCAGCTTCTGTATTTTCATCTCAAACTAGGAAAATGCCCCAATCACTCAACTGAATAATCAACAGACTCAGCACCCATAAGCAGAAGCTTGTTACACCGATATGAAGAATTCTTTAAGGGAATCCCCTTAAAAAGCACATTTACACACAGATACACTACACTGGTTATAGCAAAGAATGACCTCTGCTATGCTTTGATTAAAGGCTTCAGGGTGAAGTGGTCTTTTTCATAAAATCAGTTCTAGTCATAAGGAACATAGCATTACCTTTTGCTCATACTTAGTAGGTATAAAATAGTGAGGTGAACTAAGTTTCTGAGTAAAAATTATATTTAAAACAAATGATCAGATCAAGGAAGAATTATTTGTCAAGACATTATATATTTATCTTCATATTTAGAAAATGAGATTCTAAAGTTATTTACCTTGTTTATTTCAATTTAATATTGTTCTTGGGCTTGTAATATCTAAGCTTTATTCTTGCTTAAAAACATTTATGTCTTTCTTTAAATAAATGAAATATTTAATTGAATAATTTCATTCTAAAGCTAGAGCTTTCAGGAAATTTAGCAGTATAACAGCTTCGCAAAATATGGTGAAACAATCAATTTTTTTTTTTATGTTTTGAGGTTTTACATATCTTCTTTTTCTGCACGACACAGCATAACAGGCTGTTTTTAGACCTACCACAGATTTTATGTAGATAGTGTGCACTTGTTTCCTTCTGAAACTGTGACCCAACATGTAAGTCATATGTTAGCAAATTTAATTCTGTTTATATTCTTCCTGTAAATAAACACTTACTTCATATGTGAATATTAATTTGAGTATTTAGTTAGCATATAAGCCATTACCTTGTCATCTGACAAATAACGTGCACAAAACTCTGATCAGTAGCTTTTAAAATACAGCTAATTTTGAACATTTGTATTTTTAAGTCCAGCTGTTTTGATTAAACACAGTGAAAAAAATCTATTTATTTTATTTAATGAACCAAAATCTTACGAGATTACATCTGTGAATAATGCTGTGTAGGAGTTATAGTTTATTCCAACAAATATTTGGCAATACAAAGGTAAAATAAATTTTACATTAACATTCATGCCAGTGAACTAATTTACTCATTATTTGCAGCAAGCAGAGAGAAAGGTGTAAACACAGTCAAAGCAAATGCAATTAAATTGAAAAATTGTGGGAAAATGTGGTATTGGTACAACTGCACTTAGGAAAGTGTCTTCAAGGGTTAGTTATGAAAAATGATATTTAATTGACTGTATTATCTTCCCTTTATAAAATCAAAGGCAGATTCATCTGACCGCCACATCACTGTTTAATCTTTGATTTATAGAGTAATTTTAAAAATAATACCTAAATTAGAAAAAAGACTTCACTGCCAATGTTACAAAAATGGAAACTGGTGGAAAATATTTGATTCAAAAAGACCAATCACGTTGTCCAGGTCTTGCCTTCCAAGCAGGGTGAGTCACATGAAGAAGCTGCTAGAGGCAGATCTAAAGAACTGAAAGAACTGTTGGTTAAAAAATTTGAAAAAAGATTACAAATTGATATAATCATAGATTACTATTGTTAAATAAGACTGATCTTATTTACGAAAGACTGCAATTTGCAGCTTTATCAGAATATTTATATAAATCCAAAATTCATTAACTTGAACATCTCTATTACATAGATAACTTATTAATAGTCTAGCAACTGGGCTGAAACTTAGAAAAAAAGCTCTGTGTCTGTTTAATGATTAAGAAGGGAAGCTGCAAACGTTCCATCATGAAAATTATACTCTATTTAAAACCTTCAAGCAAAAGTATGACTAATTATAATACTTATGGAAAGTCCAATTAAGTTATATAAATATATACTTTTACAAGTCTTTTTTCTTTTAAGCTCAGGTTAATTAAAACATGTCTTGATAGCGGCTAAGATCTAATATCATCTGTAATTCTTTGAAAACACATCATAATGAGAGAAAAAAGGGGCAGCAGGAAGCTGCCCTTTGCCTACCTTGCTTTTTCAGGTGCTGCAGTACAGGGAGGTGTGAGTCAGGTACAGCAGGTATGACAGTCTGGATGTGGAAGGCCAGCCAATGGATGTTGTGGATGTTGGTCCATCTACATCAGAGTTGTTGCCAAGGTCAGAAAAGCAACCCCCCCCACAGCACAACCACCCTCACTAGGAAGAAAAGACAGGCTGCAGTTGTATGGGGCTCCCTTCTGAGGGGAACTGAGCATCCAATATGCCAGGCAGACCCTTTTGTTTGGGAAGTTTATTAAGGACATCACTAGGAAACTCCCTGGCCTGGCTCAGGCATGGACTATTACTCTGATATGATTAGCCCTTGGAAAAAAAGACTTCAAAGGGACACCAGCACATTCACTAGTTAGACAGAAGGACTTCTTCCTTAGAGAAAGGAACTGTGCTTCCAGGAGGCTACATCTGAAGCAGAGTTTTATTGGAAAAGTCAAATACTGCAGAAGCACAATTCCAGCTCAGGAAGAGGCTGAGTAATTAATGCAGACCATGGCCACACCACACCATCTCCCAATGCAGCTGCAGCTTCTTGAGAGGGAACAGGGTCACCTATTGGTGAAAACATTCATTGGGAAAATCAAAACTGATTGGCAAATTTCTTCTACTACTGAATGACTAATGCAAAAATAGCTTTGAGACATCACACCCCTTCCACTCCCAAAAATTATACGTACCACCCAAAGTCAAAATGGTGCTGCACACTATGTGAAGGGCATATGAAGGGAAAACTAATTAAAGGGTTGAGGATTTGTTAATTATATATCACCACACTTGTTAACTGTTATCAGAACCATAATAATTATGAACCTGCACCGGCAGCTTTGAATATTATCAGCTATGGTGAAAAGGAAAGGACATTAATCTGCCCTAGAATCTGGATGGGAAATTACTCACCTGTCAGACAGTGTCATGTGCTGACTTGAGCTGCTTGCTGATGAAATTTTCATGTATGTTTCTTCTGACAACTCCAAAAGTGTTTTTCTTGAGTACAATATGAGATCTACAAATTCACACACATATATGAAAACGTAGGTGCACCCAACACCTGAGTCTAGCTTCCCTAGCCACATGTATACAATTCATTTTCACTTAATATCTGTTTAAAAGTGAATTGAAGAGCAGTGTAGAAAGGGAATTGTAGTGGTACTACTCATAAAATAGCTTCATTTTTGTTTTCTTCATTATAGAAATGGGTCTGAAATGGGTCTAAATTGGGTGTTTTTCTTCTTTTCCCCACAATCATTATAGAACACTTTCTTCATATTTTTTTTAATTAATTCTAGTACTTTGAAAATAGAAAGACTATAATGTTCCTGAAACTCCAATGATACAATCCAGAAAACACTAACTTGTACTTCAGTTAGTTCTTTAGAACATCATTACTGTTGTATTTGACCATCAGTAGGCCTCAAATAAATATTTATATTTATGGGGTGTTCAACTACTTTTACCACTTTATAAATGGGAAACTGATTTCCACAGAAAAATGTTTTTGCACAAACCATGTTTGTCAAGGAAGGTATTTGACCCGTTATTTCAGCATTTTAAACAAATTAAATGTTTCAATTAATTGTGCCCTAAAAAGGTGTTTTGTTAAACTCATTTCTTTCTTGATCAGTTCCTATAGGACTATTTACAATTAAGGTATAAAACTAAAAGTAAGTTATGTAAGTTCTTTTCCAATAGCACAGTTTATCAGTGCTTAGTGAAGGAGGGAGGGCATACTCTGAGGAAAAAAGCAAATTCATGAATGTGTCAGCAAAATGCCAGTGACAATAACACTTGATATAGAATGCACTTCTCACAAGTCACAGGGAGAGAATCAAAGAATATTACAGTGTATGCTGATATTGTCACCCATTTAGCAAGATCCATAAATAGACACTGGCAAATATTCTGGCTAAAAGCTCTCCAGGTGTTACAGCTTGTTCTGAGAATATTTATACTTACATGTGGACCAAAGTTCTGCATCTTAAAATACTATGTTTTACTGGGGGGAGAACCACAGAATTTAATGCCACAGTGCATAGCCAAGTGGAAACAAGTTAAAGGAGAGAATTGAAGCCAGGAAAAAAATTATGCAAAACTAAAGACAAGCAAGACTTAATAAAATGACAGTGACAAGAATCAGTGCCAGAAAATGCAAGATTTCCTGAATGAAGGAAACAAAAGACGAATGAATCCTACTGAGGCACCAGTTTTCATGAGGATTTTTTTAATTTTAATTTTGTTTTCCCACCCTTCCATGTAGGGGCACAGTATGGCTCAAAGGATGATTCTTCAGCTGCTTTAATTTTGGTAGAAATCTTATGTAAGTCAAGCTGCTTTGTTTTATGTGGATTGAAAAAAAAATAGTGACCATCAAACAAAAGAGTCAAATATACAATGAATAGAGATAGCTCTCTATGAGAGAAATTTCTGTTGGCTTTTGTCCTCTGGCCCCTGCCAAAAAAAGACTATTTTTGACCTGAGAATGTGCATGTTCATGCCCATGTGTGTGTGTGAGAAAATGGCTGAATCTGTGCCTGTGATGAACAGACATGCTGAAAGTTTTTAGTTTTGATTAGTGATTTCATTATTTCCATTTGTTCTGAAGTGTCAAATTATAAGCACAGAACCTTCTCCACTTTTCAGTTGGCAAGAGTTAGTTTTCAGACTAAAACCTGAATCAGACAGCTGAAGGCAGTTGGACTATTAAAACATATTTTTAGGAAGGTCAGAAATTTTTATCCAAGTTTCAATCAAGAATAAATCCTTTAATGGAGTCAGACCAAAGAATTATTATGACCAAAGGGCTTGTGGCACTGACTGGAACCTAACAGACAGTTTAGTGCTCAAAATTGATGAGCACTAGTAAATCTATACAGTAAATAAAATTCGTGCTTTTAATTTCATTTTTTCTTCACACTTTTCACACTTCCAAATGTTATTTGAAGTACAGAAAACTAGTGAAAGCCTGAAATTCTTTTCAGAAGTGAAATGATCAGAAGTCTGGAGCATCTCTTCTGTGAAGACAGGCTGAATTGGTGTTTGTTCAACTTGGAAAAGAGAAGGCCCCGAGAACGCACTAGAGCACCTTCTGGTATCTAAAGGGGATAAAAGAATGCTGAGATGAACTTTTCACAGTGGTGTCTAGTGATGGGACAAGGGGGGATGGTTTAATCTTAAGAGAGATAGATTTAGACTAGATGTTAGGAACAAATTCTTCCCTTTGAGGATGGTGAGGCACTGGCACAGGTTGCCCAGAGAAGCTGTGAATGCCCCATCCCTGGAAGTGTTCAAGGCCAGGTTGGATGGGGCTTTGAGCAACCTGGTCTAGTGGAAGCTGTCCCTGCCCATAGCAGAGGGGTTGGAATTGGATGGCCTTTAATGTTCCTCCCAACACAAACCACTCCATGATTCTCTGATTCTTGGCTTTGAATGTCATAATGGCACAAAGAGAGAATATACTAGCCCTGTGAAACTATTTTGAATGATCCAGAAGAAAAGGTATGATCTATTTGTTATTAAGGGCAGGACTAATACACCAGGAAAATCAAATGTGTTTTAGATTCTTCTGCAGTGATGGCAAATCCACTTGCAAAAAAATGAACTTTGTTATTTAAAGGCTTATGAAAGTATAAAGCTGATAGTGAGAGAGAGAGAGAGAGAGAGATTGTTTAATGCAACTGTCCTGGAATTTTTAAACTACAGAATTTTTACTCTTCTGATAAATGCTTGATAATGTTGAGAATAAAGCTATAAAGTTATAGATGTCAGTGGGCCTGAAGAGTTAATAGGACTCCAAAACCTTGTCAACAGCTATGAGAGATGCAGTCTAGACAGATGTCTAAGAGAAATATATGTGGGTTAGAGACTAAAGGGGGTTTGGCTGATATTCTGAGCTAGAGTAAATCACGTTTCTCCAGCTCTTCTCTTTTCCTCTATTTTCTCTTTATGTGCGAAACTTCCTATCAAAGTGAGAAAAGTTTTGAAAATATTTCTCAACTGCAATGCTGCATCATCACCAAGATAGTGTATGATGATGCTGCAGAATGCCCAGAAGCACCACCGAGTATTTATGAATGGGATTTTTTTAAATGTTTTTTATTCTATGTAGTCAGGCATACAGCAGTGTGTTTTGACCTCTTGGAAATGTTCTCTTTCCTCCTTGCAAAATGATCTTTTACCTGCTGACATAGATTAAAGAAAAAAAAAAGCTAAGAAAAAAAAAAAAGGTTAGATCTGTGTGTGTGCATGTGCACACCCCAAACATTTTTGAACTCTGAAGCAGGAGCCATCAACATCTGGACCAAACAAAAGTGGCATGCCCTGAATCTTCAAATTAATAAAGAAACATAAAACAAAACCACTAATTAAGAGATCGGTCATGTGTTGTGTTTCAACATATACACTGTTAAAATTGAGGAAAGAGAGGAATTGAAGAATTACAAAGGAGGACTTGCACTGAAAAGGAGGATTACTGGAAAAACCAGCCTTGGAAAGAAGATGATCCTAAAAAGACGAAGATCTTGGCTGTGGGAGAGATCCTGGAAGTGGGGGAGGGCCCTGAAAGTCAGGGAGCTGAAAGAAAGGAATCCCTAGGGGACCTTGACAGGAAACACCCAAGATGGTTAAGGATGAGCAGCAACACAGAAGGAATCAGCCCAATTTTCTGGAGACCTTCCTGGGCCAGGTGTGACCTCCTTGTGGTGAAGGGATGGTGAATTCTAGGGAATATCATACTGCAGGAGAATGAGAGACTGGATGTGTGAGGTAATCATGCAGATCATAAAAACTTCCCACTTCCAGGATATTTCCCCTTTTAAATAAGCCCAGTATCCAGGTCCACTATGTTCTGTCATTTACTCTGCCTCACCTGCGACACTCAGCACTGTCTTTCCTATTCTCTTCTCCCACTTTTGCCCTGTCTTTCCCTATTCATTTCCAAGTATGTGCCATGATTTTTCCCCCATTAGGAGCAACAGCAGCTGTGGCAGAAACCTGTTCAGGTCTGCTGTCATTTGCTTGTCTCTGGCTCAGACCAAATCCTGGGATAATTATCCCTTTCTCTCTCTTGCTGGTCTTCTTCAAAGAATTCCTTACATTCATAATCATTCCCTGGCCATTCACCATCACCATATGTGGCCATGCCATGTAGTTTTACCATGAGGGAAGAGGATGAAGCATGCAAAGGTAATTTTTCGTATGATAAAAAAAAAATAAAAAATTATTGCTTAGCTGTTCTTATTACCCCAAAGTTAAAAATGTAACCCATAGTTTTGGGTTTTTTTCCAGGTGAAGGCCACATGGATGAAAAGTGTAAAATCATTTTTAGCAAATAATAACCCCCAATATTTTGACAGACCAATCCTCTGAGCAATTTTTGAGCAACTCAGTGTTGCTTTGAGAGTGTCCTGACACGTATGTTTAAGCAACATCTACAGTATCTATTCTGTGAAATAGTTTAACTGGCTATAATTTTTTTTGCTTTCAGTGATCTTGCACTGTCCTTTCTAGCTAATACATGCACTAAAATCAAACACAGGACGTACACACAGTGGAAATATTTTAAAAATTCAAATTAATCTACTAAACCTTTTTTTCTTATGTTTTATACTTATAGAATTCCAAATCAACAGCTGTGACCTTGTAAACCTGTTTTTCTTCTATTTTTTGTAATATAATTACATAAAGCAAATACTTACCTTCCATGGCCTGTCACACTGAGAACAAAAAAAAGCATGTTAGCAAAAACATCTAAAATGAAGTGATTAGCTTTGGTTTTCTATTTTTTAGATAAATCCAGGCTGACTTTCTGCAGAAATTTCAGAGATTTGCATCACAGAGCCAGCAGGCTACAAGAACAAGTAGACAGAGGGCAAATGTTTTAGTTGTAATTTTTTAAACAGGTATATGCCAATACTATTTCCCCATCCAGCTTTAACACCTGAGACATTCATAGTGGGGAAAGGTAGAGTCCATGGGTACATCTGCATTGTAGACCACAAAGCCTGGTGAGGTAGAGTGAAACTCTGGTTAGTGTCACATCCAGATGTTTTGCTTCTGAGGCTTGAGCTTGGTAGGCTGGAACACTTCAAGTACAGCTCAAAAGCAGCGCACTCTCCACAATACTCATACCCTTATTTTGGTGTTTCCACTTTAATGCTGTGTCTGGAAAAACCCCTGAAGTTCAGCCTTTGTGGCTCAAACCTACCAGAAAATAAAAAGAGCAGAGTAAAACCACACAGTATGCTCAGTGGAAAAATGGGACATGGAAACTCATGTCATGTCTTTCATTCCAAAGACACCTATTTCTTCACATAGCTTCATAGCCTGCCCTCATATTATACAGAAGCTCATGAAATAAACACCTCCAGCAACCTGCAAGCACGATCCTGAACAAGCTGTATAAAGCAATGACCCCAGTGATCATTTCCACTTGCACACTGTCTCTGGCACCAAATCCTTTAGTTTAAAGTAGCTAATCCAGCATGCATTGATTTAAAGTGAAGTACCATCACACTCATCTGGATCGCTTTGTCCAGAAAAAGAGTGCACATTACTTGGATATCGACGTCAGAAGGTGACTTTGATCCTAAAGCTGCCTGTGTTTTTAATGTCCAGACTGACTGTCATTTGTTATTCATAGTATGTAACACCGAACAGCAGCCCAAGCACAAGAAAAAAGTAAAAGAAAAAAAAATTAAGAAAATTGAAATATCTAATTATAACTCCCTTTTAATAACATAAATGTGGACTCTATGCCTATGCAACTTCCAAAATGAAGAGCTACTATGAGAATAGCCAATATCTGAATGATTTTTTGTGATTCTTACAAATCTGAAGAACCTCCCATACTTAGAAAAATGGCACTTAGGCAGAAACTGAATAGTACAAAGCCAAAAAAAAAAAAAGTTGGTAAGATGTAATTAAAAACTTGAAAAGTTACACTCCCAAAATAAACTTCTTTGAAAGATATATAAATAAACTTATTCAAATAATTGGGTTTTATTTCTTCACCAAGGACTATAAACAACTTTGAACTATTAAATTTACTGAAAAAAAAAGGATAGTTAAAATTCCTCTGCATATGTATTTATTAAGACACTGAGACAAGCACTGTGATGTATGTTTGGATTCTACATAGAATTAGGCATGAGAAACACACTGATGGTATCTGTATGCATTAGAAGTTCAAAGAAAAGCTCAGTAATGATTTGTTGATTCTGAAAAGACTGTTGGTAAAACCCAATATGTCAGATTAATACATATTTTTAAATGCATAATGGTGACATGAAATATGCAGCTAATGAAAAAAATGAGTACTTGGAGAGAAAACAGCAAAGCAAACAGACTGTGAAGCTGTTAAACAGTGCAACATCAAGAGAGATACATGCCAAGGTTGTACACTTTATCTCTGCAACTATTCAACACAGATTCAGAAAGTATAACAATCTGCAGAAGAATCAAGAACATTGTAAATGAGACATATGAATGAATGAAATGAATATAAACAAGACAGTGGGTGCTGGTGACCTTGTCTGAATATCATTGACTAGAGGAGAATTCAGGAATTCATTGTGAATGGCATCAGGAAGGATTGCAGAAGAGTAAAAAATGTCAAGGAAACCATGACAACATCATGAAAAAAAATGCCAACTCAATAAAATCAGTCAATAGCAACTCCCACATCTTGCTGGACTGACTCAATAGGTCTCCCTATTCAAAGAGTTTTATAACAGATATGAAATAGAACAAAATGGTAAAATCTTAAGGAAAATAACTTGTGAATATCAAAAGGCTCCACAGTGTACTAAATTTAATTTCCACATGTGTTTAAGTTTAACATTGACCTTCTTGTAAACTTGTGAAAACAAGAACCAGTCAGAGACAAATGAGAACATTTGAAGGTTATTGTAACAGTGGTGTTTTCTAGGTACCTATGTTAATAACAAATCTGTGTGGAAATCCCAAATGAAAGCTTTGACTCCTGAGGACTAAATATCTTAATGTATCACTAAAAATCTAAACATGTCAGTGTTTTCCACATCTTTCCAGCAAACCCTTTGTTGGTTTGTGGTTAATAATTACCTGCCATTCTCTTTCTTTCCCATGAGGGCTCGTGACCTTGTTACCTTTTTGTTGTCATCCATCTCTTCTCCCCAGGTAGTGATCACTGTTTGTATCAAATTGTCTCATCAGTTAATATAATCAGGATAAACCGAACAATTGTGTTCAACTTGAATACAGCCTGAAGATTCTGTATCATACCTTTCTTGCTGTTGAATTATTTCTGTCTTGATTGTAAGTCTTTTGGATGTGAATGTTCTTATAATTTCTGCCCTCTCTCCTACTACTGATGTCCTCACCAAAATGCTTTCTTAGAAATCGTGAGTATCTTTGCGGACAGCTCCATGATCTGGTCTTTGAAATGCTGCACTAAAAATAGAATTAAAAATTCTCTTCTTACAGCCACCAATTCAGAAAGTTTTGAATTTAATTTGTGGGGTTTGGTTTGGTTTGATTTTGATTGGTTTGCTTGTTTATTTATTCTTACTACTATGAAAAGCAGTTTTCTCTTCAAAACTCTTCAAAGGAGAGTTCTCCCCCTGCCTTCACAGACCTAAAAATGCTGTTCATTGCTCTCCTCGTTTCCATTTGATATTTGCCCCATTTATTGCTACTACAGTAAGAAGAAAGATTCCTTGATAATTTTCACATTCACCGGTATCTTTTCTTATTAATCTGTGTAACTGCACTCACCAGAAGAAGGCTCATTTCTAAATATAAATTCTTTTCAAATTTAGATTGAGAATAAAATCTTTAGATAATCTAAATGCCATGAATACCCAATTCATGAAGTAACACAGTTGATTGGAACACGC
>WBMV01003258.1:460709-510396 GCA_013396655.1 Campylorhamphus procurvoides | reverse complement strand
GAAAGGAGGAGAATAAGGTTGGACGTGCCATCCCATGGCAATGAGGTGGGTCCAAGTCACAAGACAAAAAGATCCCGTTTCTTTGTTCCATTTGAACAACTCTTCCGCATTACCACAGCCACTCTCTGTATCTTCTGTTAGTATATAAGAAATTCCTTCACACCTGTTGTTTCTAGCTAGACAGTGAGAAAGGGGACAGCAGAAGGGAAAAGAGTTTGGGGAAATAAGAAGGGAGACCCAGAGACACTATCAATGAGATGCATGACAGTTTATCCCACCAAGAATCATAGAATCCTGTAATGGCTTGGGTTGGCAGGGACCTTAAAGATCATCTAGTTCCAACCCATCTTCCACTAGATCAGGTTGTTCAAAGCACGTTTCCTGTGGTGCACTGGGAGAGGAGCTTTGTATGTCAAGGCCCAGACATGATCCTTTGGAGAACTGTAAATGGGGAGAGAATCCCTTACCCAGCACGGTCAGGTGATACATCTTGTGGAAATTCCCGTCTCCTGATACAACTTCACAGGTGTAATTTCCCTCCTGGGCTATTCCCACTTGTTGTATCTCAAGGGCAGGATCCACATCTGGTCTGAATTTCCAGTTCATGCTGTCGCTGCAGCTTGTTCTGTCTGTCTCATTCATATCAGCCCTGTATCCTAAGGTACAGTAGCTTCCAACCTTGGGGCTTATTTTCCATGTTACCAGAGTTGCATTTGGTTTGAAAGGGCAGGTGAGCACTTTGCTGTGACCCATGGTCACTGACACTCTCTCATTCCCTAGAGAAGAGAAAGAAAGAGAAGGGCATGTGAGAAGGTGTGTAGGGATGTCACTCATAGCCTTGGAGTTGTGGTCTGTACTTCACAGGGAAAGGTCTGCAATGGTACATGCCAGCATGAACCACATCTGTACTCATCTAAAGATTGTCTGTCATCTCATATTACAGCTGTGGATTACAGAGCTGGTGGCCTGTCACAGCCTACCTTCCCAACACTGTCAACAAATTTCCAACTGGAGCTCCTCTTAGTCGGTAAGAGCGGATACTGAAGGAGGACCCTGCTCCTGCTCATTGTCTTAATAAGTTCTGCAATTGAAGAGTGTATCTCTATAACCAAATCCTCCAGTGGGTTGCTCATAAGGCTGTTGCCATTGACAACAGGATTTGGTCACATGATAGTGACTTTTCTTTGGAACTGTTGCTATGAACAAAGTATACAACTTTTACTTCTGCATTCATACAAAGTCCAAAACTCTGTACCTCTTATACATGAAAATAACATAAATAACAGTGGTGGAGCTTTGTGTAGGAGCGAAGGATTTTGCCTTATGTCTCAGGGATGTCTTTCCACCTTCTGAATCTTTGTGAACATATACATTTAGACTATGAGTGTACATAATGTGTACATGTGCATTCACAATGTGGGTGTGCTGTTTTTGCTGCAGCAGTTCCCATATGACATGAACTCAAGTCCTACCCATCTTTTTCTTTTTTTTCCTTTGTTTCCTTTTTTCTTTTTTTCTTTGTNCCCCTGCCCTGGGCAGGGACACCTTCCACGAGCCCAGGTTGCTCCAAGTCCTGTCCAACCTGGTTTGACTTTCTTATTGAGCTGCTCCCCTAAAGTCCTTCCAGGATTGCTGTCATCCTTGGGACAACTGGCTAAGTTCTCCCCTGTTTCTGTGGCCTCTTCATCTGTCTGGCTCAAGTGGAGTTTTTTCTTCCCTTCCCTTCCCTTCCCTTCCCTTCCCTTCCCTTCCCTTCCCTGGCCTCACCTCACCTCATATGGATCCCTGAATTTCTTTTTAGTCAAAAAACTAATTTGCCTGGAATTTCTTCCCCCATAAGCTTTCAGGACTGATTCTTCACATCTTGAACATGAATTGTGTTTGAATTCTTTATATTGACCAGATTTGGGACCCCTCCATCTGTATGTGTCTTCAGCTGACATATCCAAGGGGTCAGGTTTCTAGCCCCAAGATTCCTTTTAGCTATTTCCTTGACCATTGAAGACTCTCAGCATGATGCCACCGTTGGGACAGTTGATTCTTTTGCTTTGTTTCAACTAGTCATATTTGGACCATTTTCTTTAGAAACTATTTTATGATGGGTTTTGTTTGCAGTAAAGGGTGAGCATTCCAAGATGACAGAAAGGTTACCTGTAACTATTCTTCAAGATGAGTGGCTTATATGTGCATTACTGTTGCCTACACTTACAGAGGCAGCCCACCCTCCTTTGTGAGGCACTTGTGAGATAGAGAAAACAAAAATCTGACGCACAGGTTGTAAGCCAAGGTGAAGAGTAGGTGAGGGAATGGGATTTGTGTGCCCTTGTTCTCCTGCTGAAATTAAAACAACACTGAAAATTCACAATGTATATGTACAGATAACCACCTGAAGAAGAGTTGTTGCAGATAAATATTTCTTTTTCAAAATCTCCCAGGTGCAACAATTAATGAGTTAATAGGAGTAATACCCACAGCCACAGTCCAAGCAAGCCTCCATTTACCACCTTACTCACTTCCTCTTTTAATAGGTGACCATTAAACTTTGGAAACATAAACCACTGATCTCTCGGTTCTCTGTTTCTCTCGTGGAACCTGAGTTGTTCTTTCCTTGGCTGAGTAGTGGTTTCAGTGGCATTCTGACAGCTGTATGTGAGGAGAAAATCAGAGTACTACTTTCAAACCCTGCATTAATCTGGACAGACAGCAAAAGCTAACCAACCTGATTTGTGCTGACAAATGAGTTTTCACAAGTTATTAAAAAAGTGTTCAACCCCTTCCCACACTTTTCAAGTAGATATTCTACAGCAACAATTGAAACTTCAGCTGGAATATTCAGAGAATTAGAAGACCTAATTTTTGCATGATTAGGCAAGCCTTTGTCAGTCTTCCTCCAAGGTACCAGACCTGACTTTGTTGTTTTGCTACCCCCTACCCAGATCTGGAATTCTGTTACCTCTGCAGGCTAGCACAATGTGAAGCCCAGTTCCTAACATTAACAATACTATAAGAAACTGTCCTAAACTTTAAGTCATTAGTCAAATCACTACTATTAGCTTGTTTGAGAAAACTACAGTTGGTTCTACCTTAATAATATTGTTTGGAATCTCATTGTCTTCTTGAATCTAGGTGAATGAACCATTCCAGCTAAACCAGTTTTGCTTCTGACTGTGTTCTTGGGAAATTATTTTCAACTTGCAAAATGAAGACAGTTCACCACAATTTAACTTCTTATGTATTCCTTTAAAGGTTTTTTGCCTTTTCATTTTGAAGATTAAGTACGCATGGGGTGAAGACACTTCAACTGTTAACAGTGTATGTTTCTGCTTAGTGGCATTTCAAGAAAATGTGAGGTGTGTGTTTTAAACTCAGATGATTTTACCAGGAGTGGAACTGAAAGAAGCCTTTTGTCTCATGACAGTTTCTGCATGAGTTCACTGAATGTCTCTGAAAATTGGAGAACAAAGTGTTTCCTCTCCTAGTTTAACATTGCCAAGAGCCTCAGAGCTCCGAGTCATGCACAGCATGGCTGACCTCATCTGAAAATGACTAAGCAAACCTAAGCATTCAAAAAGCCTGTGTGTTGGAGGTGGGGGGCTTTTGGATAATGTTTGCAAATGCTGAGCAAGAATGACAGTGTTGTGCATATTAACTGTGTACACTTTCACTTACATATTAAAGCAGCATCATTTTACTTGTCTTTCAACTCAGCACCTCCTAAGCAGCTCACTGCAATGTACAAGTTCCCCAAGATAATGGCTCGTGCTTCAAGGCTGTAGAGAAAGAGGCAGTGAAAGTGGTGCTTTCTGCTATGCCTTTCTGTCATATTCTCCTCTGAATGAATCGGGTACCACTGACTTCAAATAAGAAGCCACATCAGTCAGCTTAAAATGCGCTGAATCAAGTTTAAGTATGACTTTAGGTTTACAAGAAGTTTGTAGAAGGAATATGAAATCCTCTGTATCTTGTTCTCAATTCAGAAGGCTTTTAGTAAGCAAGAATTTTTTCCTAGATGGAGATTAATTAGTAAAAAATCTTCTTATTTATCCTGTCCTTATCCACAGCTTCCTATTTTTGTATAGAGGCCTTAAGATGTTGAACTGTTTTGACTTTACTGCCCTCTTTCATTGCTAGAGTGCAGGTAAGTGGCATTAGCGTAAATATGAATTGTGAACTTTCTTCCTTGATTTGCTTCTTTTCTCACACAAGTTGCTAGAAACATGATTTTTAGACTTCTTTCGCAGAAGGAGAATGCATATGCCAAAAATCTTGAAAGGTCTGGGCATTTACTCATTAGCCCTTCTTATCAGCCATGTGGGTAGTTACGGTGCTTCTACTTCCATAGATGCTCATTCACGTTACCACGTGGTGCAGAAATCTTCCAGCATGTTTGCTGTTCTCTCAAGAAAGCACATGCAAAAAGAGAGCTCTGCTTTATTTTACCACAGAGTGTAGAACTAAGTTCAGATAATTCAAGGTTCTGAACTGTGTGAACTAAACTCTTGTCACTCACAAGCAAAATAGGACTGAGCCTGGGTAATACTTGATGTGAAGCTTCCAATATTTGATATGAAGAATAATTTGCTTTTCTTTCTATTTCAAGCTAAAATATAAGCTCAGAAAATGTCAAAACTTGCTGGTTTTTACCAGAGTTAGGTTTATTTAACAGCACTACGAAATGTATATTCTCAGAAACTATTATGTAAACAGCTATGGGATCCACCAGCACAAAGGAAGTTCTTCAAATAGAAATTATCCTCATTCCTATCCTGTCCTTCCTGGTGAGCCTTAGCATTTCCTCCAGTTTTGAGATGTTGCTAGGACCTCACATTGGACTGAAGTTGGACATGCTCTGCTTTCTCTTTCTACTGAGCATACCAAAAGCCATCTAAGACTCTAAGTGCGTATTTTGTTAGAACAGAAACCAATATGCTAGCAAGTTATAGCTCCACAGGGAACACAGAATTGCTAGCTATACTTACAAAAATAAAAGGGCTGAAAATAAATCTCCCCTGCTCTCTATGCCCCTACAGAATAGGTTCTTTCCCTCAGTCCTCTCTTGTACTCCACAAGCTTTTGGTAACTTGTCAGGCTGCACATTTTTCACATGATCTCTTCCGAGCTTCTTTTCCATAACTTCCATGACTTCTTGTGGGTCTGCTCCCTTTGCCAAGATCTCACAAACTGCTTTCTTTGCCCTCCTTATTCTGCCTGCAGAATATGTACTGAGCAGCTCTAAGGGAAGACACATTCTCCCCTTTCCTTCAGGAATTTCACTAAACCTAGAGGGTGTATGTCTGCCCTGCAGGAGAACTAAACAAACAAAAGTATTTCCTGTGGTTAAACCCCAGCTGGCAACAAAGTCCCTCACAGCCACTGTTTCACTGTCACTCATTCCCCCCACAGCAGGATGGGGGAGACAATCAGAAAAGTGAGAAAACTCATGGGTTAATAGGTAAAGCAAAGCACACCAAGGAATTCCCATGGGCAGGCAGGTGTTCAGCCATCTCCAGGAAAGCATGACTATATCACGTGTAATGGTGACTTGGGAAGACAAACGCCATAGTTCCAAACATCCCTCCTTCCTTCTTTCCCAAGTTTCTTGTGCTGAGCATAATGCCATATGGTGTGGAATATCCCTGGGGTCAGGTGGGGTCAGCTGTCCCAGCCCTGTCCCTTCCCAACCTCTTGTGCTCCCCCAGCCTGCTCACAGGTGGGGTGGGATGAGGGGTAGGAAAGTCCTTGGCTCTGTGTAAGTGCTGCTCAACAATAAGGAAAACATCCCTGTTTCCAGCAGAAATCCAGAACACAGCCCCATAGTAACTACTACAAAGAAAATCAACTCTACCCCTGCCAAAACCATGTCAGTATTCCACTCTGTTAAAGAGGAAAGGTTCAGAGCTACAAGTGCTTCAATTCAGACCTGCCACCACACTGCTGTTTTCTGGAATGGTGCTTTCATGCTGTGAAATGGCTACAGGTCAGTTGCTGTTTTCCCCTGTGATAGCTGAGTGATTTATGACCAGTGCATTAGGGCATATATGCCATACATGTCAGCATTTGTCCATTGAAACAAAGGCTCCAAAACAAACCAGCCCATTCCAGGGCTACTTCTCTCGAGTGAAACCCCATTATAGCTGAGCTGAACCGACTTGCTGTAGCTGAAAAGGGCATAGTCAGTGCAGCAAAGGTCTCTTTCTCTGTGGGCCTGCAGGAAACAGGTGATTTGAAGAGGTGTGAAATATCAAGTTCATCTCTGGTAGTGCTAACTGTAAGATGGTAATTAAATGTCAGTATTGTTAACTATTCCATTGCACACAAGAGAGATTAGATGAGGGATCATATATCTACATATTTATTGTAAACAGCTTCTCATTTGCAGTCACGTTCTTCACAAATGAGTTGCCCCTGGAAAACAGCAACCATTTTTTCTGTTGACCAGAAGGAGCAGAGCTCAGGAGCCCAGGAGTACACGTCGTCTGTCACATCAGTGTGGAAAACAGATGAGTAAGGTTCTGGGAGTTCTGTACAGCTCTGAGCTGAACCATTTTGTTTTGGTTGTGAATGCAAATCCACTGTGAGCAGGTTTCACCTTGGAGACTCATCTGACAGGCAGGCAGGGTAGGAGGCCTTTACACTGATGTCCTCCAATTTTACTCCAGCCTCTGAAATCTATCTAATGATTAACAATAATACTATGCCATCCCATACTGTCGCTCCTTGATTATTGAAGAAGGCTTCAAGCCATGTCTCAAGCTCTATTCCAGTGCACATTCCAATACAATGACAGATTCCAATTTTTTGTTTGAAAACACATATGTCCTTTCTCAGGACAACTCAGTTGAGGAGTTCACATTTGTGTTTCCAAAATGTTCTGTCATGCTAAAATAACGAAAATGTTGCTGTGCTAAGATTACTGTAATTTCAGAAGATTGAGGGAAGACTTTTTTCTGGTTTTTGCAATGTGGTTTACATAGTGTTTGACAGCTCTCATGAATAATTAGTTGCACTACTTTCATTGCAGTGTCACTTATTTAGTCATTTCTTCTGTTTCTCAGAGACTTTCTTGCAGTAGAAGAAGTAAGAAAGATTTTAAAAACAGGAAAATTTGATTGTGAAAACACTAAAATTTCGAGGGGAATCATTGCAAAACCAGAGACAGCTACACAGCTTGAAAGTGCTTTTAAATGCTTTAAAACAGGAAAGATTTCCAGCCTGTTATTCTTCATAGTAGCTTTTAACCCACAGTAGAACTTTTCCTTGCCTCCAAAATAACTCAAGTTCCATGACAGCCCCTTCTGAAATTTAGCTGTTAAAGAGGTTTTAACATGGTAAAGAGATTATTTTACTTCCTCAGACATACTTTTCAGACATCCTATTGAGTATTCCTTACAGTAACACTGTACCACAGCAACTCCCCCTTTCACCCCCTGCAGATTGTGACATATCCAACTCAGAGGTATAATGAACTGAAACAATGATCATACCACAAGCTAATGAGTAACTGTATCTTGGAATGAATGTCTTATATGAGTCATAGCAAGTCGTGATCAAAAAGGCAGTACCGGATACTTGGAAGAGGTCAGACACAACCCTGGGTTCTGCATCTGTTTTCCCCTTCTGCTGCCACAGAGTGCCTGTGACACTTAGCAAGGCTTGGCTGGAGAGAAGTGAAAGATAAACAGAAGTGCTTTGTACTAGGGTAGGAATCGCTGACTTTCTGACAAGACTTTTATATATCATAACTTTGTGGTTCTGAAAACATAGTCACAACAGCACAGGACAGAGTGTAGGCTAAAAACCAGCCCTGTGTTTCAGGTGAGCATAAAGTAGTTCAGCTACTCTCATTTTCATGATAGAAACACATGAGATAACTGACCTGAGCTCATATAACTATTTTTTGAAATGGAGATCACAGGTTTTTCAGCATGGATGTATCTTTAAAAGGGCACATCGAAAGACTTTTATCTTTATTGTTAGTTTCACACTACACTCTTTTACACATACGTGTCATTATTCCTTGAAAATATCTCCTATTCCCATTTCCTTCTAGTTAGGCTTCTTCTTATCTTCAGGAATTCTTTTCTTCCTCATACTCAAATTCTTATTTTTTTCTCCTTTTAACACATTTCTTTTCTGCAACTCTTACCGTGTCACTTGCAGTACTTTTCTTGCCACCACTTTTCTTGCCACTACTTTTCTTGTCACCCTTTCTTGCTGTTTCCTACAAGCTGAAATAGCCACCTTATACACTTTGTCACTGGTTTTCCAATATGAAGTGCCTGCAGCATGGCTGGATGTTTTTTTAGATAGCAAACTTCATGTGACTTTATATGTTCTAGAGACGTGAGGACACTGACAGAACACAATAACGATCCCAAGGTTTCAGTCTTCCCCTTCAAGGTGGAATACACCTTTGCAGTTGCCAGTTCCTAGTTTTTAATCTTTCTAGGATCTTTCAATTCTACTAAGCTTTCTCCAATATAGTTTCAAGCAGTCATTCAAGACAGCTGATTTTGAAGGAAAAGATGTTAATGCACACCTAGTTAGAGATGTGGCTTGAGGCAGTGTCTCGTTGAAAAAAATTAAGATGAAGAATAGAGGGACAATGGGAGAGAAACATGATGGATAAAGAACTGCATTAAGGAGAGAAAGCAAATGTAGTGTTAAAAGGTGTCAGCACATGATTTTTGCCATAATTACATTTAACCTTTTTACTAATGGCATTGGCTATATCAGGAGTGTGTGAGGAAATTTGTTGAAAGCAAGAAGAATATGGTCTCATTAGTATAAAGAATCAATACATCACACAAAAAGAACCAGTTGACCTTGATGAGTGGAATGGTAGATGTGTGCTGAAATTCAGCAGCACAAAAAGTAATAATAATAAAAATAGATAGCACAACAAGTTTAGGCTGGAAATTAGAATAGAGAATCTTGCCTCGATAAGGATTAAAACCAGCCCTTCAATAAAGTGGGTGGTTTTTCTGGTGCTCAGAATTGTTTATGAAAAGTACTTTTGTGATACAATGCCTGCCAAAAAAAAAAGTGATTTAATTTCATTTCAGCACTGCAATTTGATCCAGTGATTTACCCTCACTTAAATGGGTTATGTCTCAACATAAACATGACTGTAGAAAAAAGTATGGGTACACTTCTTTAATACAGGAATTTGTTGCTGTTTAAATCATGTGTCAGTCATGCAGCTTAGAGAACAAACACGGTTGGCCAAATCCTCAGCTGATAATAAATCATCACTGAACTTAACAAGCTGTCATATATATTATATCAGTCAGGCTGTAAAATTTCAACTTGGTATGGGTACTTCTATGTGCAAAGATCTTTGTCCTTGCAGAATGTGAACTGGAATGGATGAAGGGGAAAGGGATTTCTACTGGATGTCAAAGTGCCTCAGGTAGTATTTTTCCGAGTAGCACTGTGACACGACGTATAACAAAGTGCCTCCAACTTCTCAGTATAGAAACAGATTGCTTTATGTTTGGTTCTAAATGCCGAACTTGGCCTTTTGCTGTCCGCCACATGAAAAAAAAATAAGTACTGCTTATTTTTGCTTAAGAGACATTTTCCCACTATTCTAAATCAAAAAGTAGATCATTGACTGCAAATGGCAGGTTGTATGCCTTCTTTTTCATACTTTGCAGAGAGCCTGCTGTGAAAATATGGTTATGACCTCACTTTTATATGGTTAAAATCTCAGTTACACCTTGTTTAGCTTTTAGCTTTAGCACAGTCATTTTTGTCCTAGCATTTTCTTATTCAATGCAAAAATAGGGCAGCATTAGAAGATCCCCTATGCTTTTTTTCTTATGAATGACTGTACCTCTAAATACAAAATATAACAACTGTGAGTTTTAAGTAGCATGTACCTCTGCAAGTGCATTCACAGGTAAAGAAAATCTGCTTGCTTTGGATGTCACAGAGTATGTGGTCAACCTGCAAGACCAAACTTCTTTGTTTCCATGGTTTTGTCACATTCTGACACAAATGCATTTAGGGCATTTGGACCACAGCAAAGTAAAATATTGGTGTCAGAAGGACATGATTTGTAGGTTGTACAGTGGCAATTTAGATGTGTCCTAAGAAAATTTTTGCTTAATTTAACATTATGTAATTCTGTTTTAAGAATTTGGGTGAGAAAAATTGTTTGGATTCAGATGGTTTTACGGTAAAAAAAGTCAGAATTATTCCAGCACATAGTCCCAAAGGAGCAGCAAAAAAATAGTGGAATGGAGACAACTGTAAGATTACTGTAATCGGTTTTTTAGGCTACAATTTTTTGTTATCTGGAGCAAGATTCCACCGTGAATTAGAACAGAGACAGAAGCAGTGAAACACACTAGGACAGAGGGAGTAAAAAGGCAATAAAACACTAGTGCACTAGTGAAAAAGAATTTACTAGTTTTATTAAGGAAAGAAACTAAATGGAAGCAGTAGCATTCAAGAAGGTTATGTATGCAGGTAAACTTGAACTGTGGCTAGGTTGTTCTGTAAATTGACTTCACTTTTATTCACCTCATGCTCTAGAATTCCAGCACTGATACAGTATCACTGGCTTCAGTTTTTTACTATTGGTAAAACTGGACAACCATAGAGAATCGCATCTCAGTCCTGACAATGGATTTCTTGCAGCTTCCCCTGCAGCTCCTGTCACAGGATACAACAGGACTTACACAGTCCAATGCTGCAAATGTTATTTCAATGAGATTTGTTGCATGATCTTCTCATGAAGGTCTTGCCTTCCCTTACCACTTTCCTTTGGAGTACGTACACAACCACTTGAGTTGTCCTGTGTGCTTAGTTAAAGAAATCCTCAAAGCATCACCCAAGTATTTTTATTTTCTCTGCCACTACTATGAGGATTGTCGCAAAATGATTGTTAGTAGAGATCCTTCACCAGCAGCTTCAGTAACATATTATCCAGCTCTACCTGAGGGCAGATAAAACAATTACGAAGCAACCTCAGCCTTGTTTCTGAGCTGCCCCTTCTGCTGTTGTGAAAACTAACCCAACCACACAAAACAACACACCAAGGAGATGTTAAGGAAAATGTTAATGGAGATAAAGCCTGGTCACAGACAACAGTTTTTGCATGATCTTATTTCATTCAGAGAAGCTTGCTCTAGTCTTTAAAAGAGGGGACATAGTTTCTTCTGAGCTTCATGCAACACTAAAATTCTCTGGATAGAATACACACATAGGATCAGCTTGACATATTTAGCCTGTGATCTCTGAAGAAAAACAAAAAAAAACCCCTTCTCACTAGATCTTGCTCAGAAGAGCCACCCTAATAATGAAGGAAACAAGCTTAAGAGCAGTGTTAGATAAAACCTTTCCCCAATGTGGGCTGCTTTTTACTGGGAGCAGGATGTGAGGGGGAGATTCAGGCATGAGATTAGCTTTTAACTGAACATCTTTTCCTGCATTCTTTGAAGGGCAATATAGTTGATTAACGAAGACACCAAGAAGTTAAAATCCAAATACATTTGGCTGAAAAATATCCACTTTTTGACACTGTAATTTTTTTTTTTAATATTTCCAGTGAAATCAATTTTTAAAAAGAATTTTTGCCAGGTTGATTCCCATTTGTCTCCTCATTTTCTTTAACAGTTTGTGTTGTATACATGCTCCTTTACTTTTTGAGCAACTGTAATGAAAAATGCAGGCTGTCTCTGATGCTACCATAATCTACCTGCATGACCTTGAGCATATTCCTCAGTATTTTTTTGAGATAGCTCTTTATCTACAAAAAACCCTCAGGTTTTAAACCTCCAGTGTGCCCATTGTGAGGCTACTGATGCAAAGTTTAATACTTTTTGTGAAGTATTTAGATTTTTTCCAATGGGTAACAATTTGGGATCCTTCATAATCCCTTAACCACATTATAGGTGGGTGTTCTATCACTACCAACAATTACTGCATCTGTTTTGCTTTAAAATATCACCAAGGAGACGTTTTATTTTCTGGCCAAGTGGAATGGAATAATTCATGTCCATGCAGTTAAGTTCTATCTCTCTGTAATAGGAATGGGCACATGCAGATTACATATCATTCAGAGATATCTCTAATTTAATTTGGATCTCACAGACCTCTCTGCCTTCTGCCTCTATACATAGGGAGTTTAGGCTTCTGGAACTGCTCCCCAAATCCCTAGATCCATTACCAAGTTCCTGGATTGCTCTATGGTGTCTGGTAGAACACAAGCTCTAGAAATGCAAATGAGCAGTATGTGGGAAACATTCACTGCTGTAGATAAACAGTATTAAACTAAGTCAACTATAGTAAGACAGAATTTTTGGAGTGCCACTGCCTTTCGTACAAAAGCCTTTCCCAGCTTGATACTGGTCATGCCCTTTAGCCTGAGAACATAATTCCAGAAACTGCTCCCTGCTGTGAACACATCAGGGATCTTCCACAGCTACACAGAAAGGCACAAGAGATCCCTGCCCCGTTTCAGAGTACCTGCAGCCTCTCTTCAGCAGAAACTGCATGTCCAAAAGCTTCAAGTTCACAAACCCTGTCCCAGGCATATTTGCAGTATGTCAAAAGGATCAGTTTCTCAGATGATGTGGATTTTGAGCTCTCAGTAAAAAGGCTATTTGTGACAAATGGTACTTTCCCAGCTGACAGTCAGTAAATAGTTGCCTACATTGAAGGCATGGGGTTAATGCCTGGCAGCTTTGTGGCCACTAAGAAAAGAGGAACAGGATTGGATATTGGGAAAGCATGTTTCAATTGTGCTCCATAATTTTGAGTACCTATTGAGAGCCAAAGAATGATGAATAGCTTTTATAGAAAGAAACTAGCTGTGCACATTTCTCTTTCTTATATCCCAATGGCCAATTGGCTCCAGTTAGACTTACCTGCTGATGTCATGGCAACCATGATGGTGAGTAGCACAAATACACACACAGCCTTCACAGCAATCTGCATGTTGCTTCCTGGTTTCAAACCTCAGGAAGCTCCGTCACTCCATCCATCCAGATGCCAACCTAACTGTGGTCATGGGGAGCATTTGTTGCCTGCCAGTGCATCCTCAGCAGTCAGTGTCAGTGTTTCCTCCCTCCCTTTCCCCCTCTTCTCCTCTAGCTGTGCATGCTCCTGACCAACTGGCTCCTCAAAGCTGGAGAGGTTCCTCCTTCTGGTTTTCAGAGCACTAGGCTTCCTGTGCTGAGAGCCTGGGCGAACACTGAGGAAACAGACTGAGCTGTTCTGCCTTCCGTTCATTGGCTCTCCTCGGGAGGCTGATGAGTGAAGATAAACCCTGCAGCAGAGTTCAGAAAGGGTAAAAGCAGAGGAGATCATTCAAGGCTGAATTTAATATCAAAAAGGAAATGTTAGTCTTGGGAAGCTAGAGAGAAAATTAATTATTCTTCATGTTTGCCATTACTATTACTATTGCTACTTCTTTGGCACTACCTCCAAGAAAATTCCTCCTCATGTCTCAAATCTTCTCTGTAAGTGATATTTTTAATTATTTTTTTCTTAGGTAGCTACTTAGCTACTGGCAGCATGGTTCTCATCGTTAACAAGAAGGCTTTCCAGATCCTGAGAACCAAAACTGAATTTGTTGGGGAAATAAAAGCCTATTTTAAATACTATTCAACCAAAATAACACAGAAACTGAAGGTGGCCTACATCTTTCACTCAAAAATCTGTTTGTTTGAGGGTTTTTTCAGAATACTCTTGTGTGGGTTGTTTTAAAATAATACTGTACCTGTTTCTCCATTTCCTCACTGATCTACTAATTTCAGAATCAGAGTTCTTTTTGCTTTCTTAAGTTACAGCACTTCCCCAACACAGTTCTGTGGGTCAAGTAGACAAAAGGCCTCAGCTTTTCATTTTGTTTGAAAGCTGCAAGTCAGAATAATTACCACTGAGGACAGAGACATAAGAAGTAAAGACAGAAAACAGAACAAAGCTGGCAGGAAATGAACTGCTCACACGCTAGGACTGCACACCTTGTTTGAACTGTACTGATGACTGCAGTTCTGGTAATTCAGTTTCATCAGAGTGGTGTTCCAAAATGGTCTGCAGTGATGTTCACTGCAACAGAGGAGTGTGAGTTGAGGTCTTATGCAAATAAATGGAAAAAAGACTAATAATGATCATGTAAAAAAAATAATGTAAGGCAAAAATTCAGCTGGATCACCTTGGTCACAGGATCATCTCACTGACTACAGTTTTTTTGTGGGAGGCTGTTATGTATATTTTCCCCCTTGATTTTTTAAATACAATACAACATTTTGACACTCCTCCCACTGTTCTGAGGTTTTCAACGTGCTATTCACAATAACACTGGTTTGGTTTCCGAGTATTTATCATTGACCTAGGAGTGAGTAATGCATATGAATAGATATCATAGCTATATTTTAGACAAGAGCATGGAGAGGAAGAAGAGGTCTTTATGTAAGTAGAGATTAAGATACAAGGCTGGAGAGATAAATAGGCAACACATAAGCACTATCAGACCTCAAAGGTAAAAGAATTGGCACTCAAATTTGATGCAAAGATGAAGGAAAGTAAGGTGGTATAAATGGGCAGACATGCAGTGTATTGGATAAAAGATTGCTGCATAAATATAAAAAATTAGAAGACACAATTAGGTAGAGGAGATTTTGGAAGAAACAAACTCTCCTCTAAATAATAAAAGTTCTATTTTAAATTGTCATTTTGAAAGATCTTTGCTATCAGAACCAGAAGTTAGATAGCTGGATTCTTTCAGTAGGAAAATATTATTTAAGATGTCATTAAGGTGCTTTGGAAGCAACTTTCTGCTTGAAGGCAGTAGAACTTGGGAAGTGAGATATGAGAAGTCTGTGGCAGGACATGATGGAAAACATAAGCTTACCACAAGAAGTAATGAGTACTTTATGTCTTAATCACAGGAGTCTGTACTCTAAGTGAAAAATGAGAGCCATGACACAAAACTCATAGGATTCTAGAATGGTTTGGGTTGGAAGAGACCTTAAAGATCATCTCATTCCAACCCTCCTGCCATGGGCAGGGACACCTTCCAGTAAACCAGGCTGCTCAAGCCCCATCTGACCTGTCCTTGAACTCAGCAATGGATGGGGCATCCACAGCTTCTCTGGGCAACCTGTTCCAGTGTCTCACCACCCTCACATTAAAGATTTTCTTTCTTATATCTAATCTAAATAAATAGCCTCATTCCGCGTGAAGCTATTCCCCCTTGTCCTACCACTACTTGTCCTTGCAAGCTCCCTCTCCAGCTCTCTCGCAGGCCCCGTGTAGGTACTGGAAGGTACTCTAAGGTCTCCCCTTAGAAGGGCCTTCTCTTCTCCAGGCTGAACAACCCCAACTCTCTCAGCCTGTCTTTATAGCACAGGGACTCCAGCCCTCTGATCATCTTTGTGGTCCTCCTCTGGACTCGCTCCAGCAGGTCCATGTCCTCCTTATATTGGGGGATTCAGAGATGGACACAGCACTCCTTGTGGGGTCTCATTAGAGCAGTGCAGAATGGGAGAATCACCTCCCCTGACCTGCTGGCCATGCTGCTTTTGATGCAGCCCGTGATACTTTTGGCTTTCCAGGCTGTGAGCACACACTGATGGGTCCTGTTGAGTTTCTCATTCACCAACACCCCCAAGTCTTTCTCCTCAGGGCTGCTATTGATTCGATCTCCACCCAGCCTGTATTTGTGCTTGGGATTACCCTGACCCAGGTGTGAGACCTTGCACGTGGCCTTGTTGAACTTCATGAGATTTGTCCAGGCCCAGCTCTCAAGCCTGCCAAGGTCCCTCTGGGTGGCATCCCTGCCCTCCTCCCACACCCCACACAGCTCAGTGTTGCTGGCAAACTTGCTGAGGGTGCACTCAGTCCCACTGTCCATGTCACCTGCAAAGATGTTACCCACCACTGGTACCAATACTGACCCCTGAGGAAAGCCATTCATCGTTACTCTCCACTTGGACGTGGAGCCATTGAGAGCAACTGTTTGAGTGTGACCATCCTTACCTGCTGAGTGGTCCATCTGTCAAAGCTATTACTGCCCAGTTTAGAGACAAAGATGTTGTGTGGAACAGTGTCAAATGCTTTGTACAAGTCCAGGTAGGTGACATCAGTTGCTCTTCTCTTGTCCACCCCTGCTGTAACCAAAGGCCACGAAATTTGTCAGGCACTATTTGTCCTTAATGAAACCATGTCAGCTGTCACAAATCATCTCCTTATTTTCCATGTGCCATGGCATAATTTCCGGGGGGATCTGCTCCATGATCTTGCCAGGCACAGAGTTGAGACTCACCAGCCTGTACTTCCCCAGGTCTTCTTTATTTCCCTTTTTAAAAGTGGTGGTTATGTTTCCCCTTTTCAGTCAGTGGGAACTTTACCAGAGTGCCATGACTGGTCCTAGGAAAAGCCAGAGTAGGACAGAAGATGACCTAGATGGAGAAATAATGCATGTAGAGGAGGGAAAGTTGTCAGGGTTTGCTGGCTGCATCGATTAGAAATGCAATATGCATTTGATGGAAAGGAGAAAAAGTGGAAAGAAAACTGGTTGTGATAGCTGAAGCCCGAGACAGAGATGAGGATAAAGACACTGTCAATAAGGTGCAATTAAGGATATGATTTCAGTGAGTGACTGTTCCACACAGCAGCAGAGAAACGCAACTTTCCCTGTCTTCTGAGTTCTGAGAGCACAGATCTAGGCTCTGCCTGTGGTTTTCAGTGTGGGTTATTGCAGAATCATTTTATGTTAATTATCATAACGTCATCAGATATTATTTGACAGTCTCTGTGATCTGCTCTGTTTGAAGTGGTTTTACTCAGCTTAAAGTCCTTGCTGACAGCAGATTCCATACTAATAACTCATTCAACAAGAAGTGCAGGAGCTGTAAAGTTGAATTTTAATTAGCAAGGTGCAGACAGAAATTAAATTAATTCCAGGACCTTCATTTGCAATGATGACAGGAATATCAGAGTGCTGCAACCCCATCTGGTATAAACTTAAGCTGGCCTGGTTTTGTTGACTTCAAATGAAGTTACCATGACTTTCTCCATGTAAGAATTCTCCCTGCTGCCTCTTTTTATGTCAGTTGAGGATTCTTAAGATGCAGATAGCTCAACAGGCTCCAAATAAATGAGTAAATCAAATTATTTCAGAAGATGGAAATGGTTCGAAAAGAAAACATCCTTTTCTGTGTACTGACAGATCTGTTTTGGTCACTAAGTGCTCACCCCAGCTCTGAAATACAATGGTTTTTTCCATCAATTTGGCAAGAAAGTAAAATTAAGGCTGGATTACATTTTGCAATGCCTTTGTTCAATATATAGGGCATTAAAACCAATTTAATTCTTTCAGAGATAGCAGTGTGTTACATTTGTCCCTGAATTTCCTGCCTTTTGATGACCTGTCTTAGAACCTAGAACTTGTTACAGTTGCAGAAAAATAATTTCAGAAGTTTTATTTGCATAGTTTGTAACAAAAGACATTAATCTCACATATGGAGGTATGGGAAAGAGAAAACAAAAGTATTGGACGGCATCATTTCTTGCGTGGGCAGATGCAAATTTCTGTATCTCCTTAGCTGATGCACTTTGCTCTGACTGACTGTTCCTCCAGCTGTTCCAGTCCTTGACTCTAACGAGTTTGTCTGGTCTACTTGGAACACAATTGACAGGTCTGCCTCAAATTTGATTGTCTCAATGTTTGCAATTGCAGGTCCTTTAATTTAAGCCTTTGCCTTCAGCGTGCCATGAAGGCCAGTGTGCAGTGGTCATTTCCTAGCCCACTGATCCCACCTCATGGCAAGTTCTCTAGCAGAATGACATAATGCTGCAGGCTGGATATGGGGATATAATCTATAAATTTTGTGGCAGCAAAGTGGCATAATAGGCTTATAACACAGCTTCCTGGTTGTTCTGTGGTTGGGTGTTGTTTATTCCTGGAAACACCCACACACCTGAAAGTCCTGATGAGAATACAGTTCCTTTTACACAACTCCTACTGGAGGGTATGTGAGGCTGAGGTGAAGCCCACATTGCCAGAGTCCTTCTCCCTTCAAGAAAGCTTGCATTTAATAGCAAGACTGATACCAGGGAACCTGACTTTGAATTCAGAGCTGTCGTGCACCCTTTATACACGTCTGGGTAAATAAAATTTTATGTTTCAAAGTACTCCTGAGGGTGCTGACCATAGATGTTAATTGTACTAATCTGCAGCCTAGTGTGAAATCCTGCTTCCCAATGTTCCTTCAGAGTCCTGTCTAAAGAGCTTCTGCAGGCCATGTCCGTGCTGTGTAGATGCTGACAGTGCAGAGCTCCCTGAGCTGGCTATGAGCTGGCTTCAGAAATAGATGCTGTGTAGTCAAGTCAGCACAGCACTGCATGTAGCCAGGGCTCAGAAATTTGTTCATGCAACTAACTGCTACCCAGTGGAGAGGAATGAGTACCCAGTGCAATGCAATGAGCTATCAGCTTACTTGGAATCAGTTCTGAGTCACTGACATACACCGAAAGCACACAGCTCCTACTGACATGCAATGTTGTGCCTCTCTTGAAATCAGCATTAAGATCGCTAAAATGCCTGTCCCAAACTCCTGCAGAGGCCACAGTGCCAGGGAGCTTCATCTTGTGATTACCTCACAGCAAGGCTCCCCTTGAACCCTGCCCCAGACTGGACAAGGAATGCTGGGCTTAGCTGCAAAAGTGCACTGAGAGCAGATGACTGAAAAGTGGGGAGGAAGTGAGTCAGAGGACCGGATGAACCGAGAGAGAGGAGAGGAAAGGAGCAGGAACGTCCAGATGAATCCTAACTCCCCTCTGTGCTGGAGGTCCAACGCACTGAAGTCAGTGCCTCTTTTCTTTGGTCAGGAGGTTACACAGAAATGAGAAATTAAGGCTCTGCTTGAACAATAGGAAGAAGATATTTCACTCTTCCAATTCCTTCAAACACTGAAATACTTGGCATGAGCAATGAACAGGATATCTTCACAGCAAAGTCTGAGGCTACTTTTTTTTTTTTTCCAATGGAGATGCTTCCTAGCAATCTCCCAGGATAGGCAAACTAAGGATATGAGGGAGGAAGTTTTGCATTTGGACACCACTCTAAAGACGTGGCCTGGAAATCTGCTAGCTCAGCTAGTTTGGGCTTAACCTTGGCCCTACTGTGCATGTCATGCTGTGTCTATCATCCTCAGTGTGTCTGACCAGAATACTCAGACTGTATGTGATACATCCTCCATTATTTCAAGTAGCTGGACTAAGAAAACATGAGAAATCTGTGGGAAATTCTTCTCTGACATAAATCATCGGAAGTGGGTGAAAAGAAACTGGTGTATGGAGACATTTGCAGGATGTATAGGCATTTATTTCATTTTCTGCAACAGATGCTATATGTGTAAGCAGAAGCAGGAGATTCTTTTGTCTGATTTGGAGATTTGGACCGTTATTTCTGTCTTATTTTGAAATAAGGCTGAGAAAAAGGACATTGCTATTTCTACTGAAAAAATTAAAGTCCAGCATCAGGCCATTCACAGAAAGGTGCAAGACACTTTCTAATCTTCAGGACTTAGGTATTGGTTGAAATGACAGTACATAAATCTTAATATCTGTTTCAGTACTGTGCCTGCATTGTTCTAATTTCTTATGTTTCCACAACTCATGATTATCTAATGTTTGATGAGGGCTTGCTTGCTTTCTGATTTCAGCAATATCTGGCGATAAAGATGTACACGGCCCATTAATGCAATGAATGTAAAGTCACTTCCTTTTTTTGCCTTCAAGTTGGTATGAGGTGAGTGAGGTGAGTCCCTCACAGTGGTGTTAGGCATAAAATATTTCAGTTACAGTTGGTTTAATTAAGATATGCAAATACAAAAGAATCTTTTGTGTAACTCCAGTAAGGTCAGTTTACTCATCAAGCCTTTATTTTTCCTGATAGTCTCAATTATTTTAATGTGTAGGGTGGAATTTCCTGATTTCATGGTGCTGTTCTTCATACATTCTGAGAAAGGTAGATTTTATCTGTGAGGCTCAGGATGGTCCAGAGGTAAACATCTCTCTTCCAGTTTTGCTACTGGCTCATTCTGTCACCTTTCCTTTTTATAAATGAATTGTAAACACTGCTTTTGTCTCAGAGAAGCTCCACTCTGAGCTACATTCATCTCATACATACAGTGTTTATGTTATGATGGGGATGTATATACTGGAAACTGAGAACAAACATGCTTCTCCCATGTAAGCAGACTTGCTAACCTAAACAATTCCTTTTTTCTGATCCTGCTGTATGACTAGGAATCAGCCCTGCTTGCTAAACCAGAACAAACAAGGCTTGTCTGGCACTAGGAAATACCAGCTTCCATTTTGCAAGGTATGACTGAGAACAGCATCAGGGAACGTGCAGGGGCAGTGGAGTGGTGTATGGCATCTGTATGATATGGAAAATAAAGCCTTGACATCCCTGAAAGCTGAAAAGCCATTTCTCAACTTGCTGGCCACAAATCCTATCACTGCAAAAGAAATGTGCTGGCTTGGGTGGTTTTGCTTTGGAACAACAATGGCTAAAACATGAGATCTCAGAACCACTTGACTCTGTCTGGGGTAGAAGTCTATCACTTAATTTGGGAACTTACCAGTACTGACAACACTTCAGGTGAAGAAAAGAGCATGAATGGTAGAACGCTGGTAGTGACAACAAATTTGGTTTTCTGTCTTTTAATAAGGTCGGAATTTCTAAATTAGATATTGGCAAATACAAGTGATGACATTTGACATTTGCAACACCCTAGTGCCTGGCAAGCCTGTTTGAGCCATAAGCAGAAAGAGGCAGTCAGTCAGAAGCTCAAAAATTGCAATTTGGAGACTAGCAATGACGTGTTTCCTCACCCTCCTTTGGTTTTTCTTTAGAAACTGCTGTAGCTGCTCTTTGGGATGAAAACACTGAAAGTAGAATGAAACAGCACTAAAATCCAGGAAGTGTTGCAACTTGAATTTTGAGGAGACAAAAGGGTGGTACTGAGCAAAGCACTCTAAGCTTCCCACTTTGGGCTGGCTTTCTGAAAGCTGTGCCCTTTGATTGTAATGGGAACTTACAACTTGAGCCCTGTGAAAGCAACTGTTTACCCTGATAAGCTATAAATACCAACAGTAGCTTACTAATGAGTTTGGCACAGCTGCCAGTGAGTGTGCAGCACGAGTGTGGCAGCTTTTTGTTCTCCCTAAATCACCTTTTCACTATATTATTGTAGCCTAAATAACTGTCTAAACTGAGCACAACTTCAGATTAAATCTTCTGTGATTAAATATTCTGCTTGCTTGCAGGGTATGTTGGGATACATATATTACTTACTTCATTACCCAAACCAGCTGAAGCTTCCCAAATTTTCTCTGACAAGACTTGCTTTATTAATGCCATCTAGAAGATAAAATGACTGTATATGGAATGGCATATATAGCTAATGCCTTGACATCACTTTGTGGCACATACTAGTGTTTGATTTCTGTGAGAATCAAAGATCTAAACCTAAGTACAGAAGGATCAGAACAAACCAAAAAGAGAAATGGAGAACCCTTTGTCAAATGGAGTTCAGCCCAGGCTTTTTGCCCTACAGATATACCAAATCTTTTCACAGGTACTTGTCTTGATGAGTAAAAATAATGATCTGGGAACTGAAATTATGTGACTGTCCCAAAAATACATGGCCTTCAGACAGATGAAGTAACCAATATTTATTGCACTGGACTTTCTACCTGATAAAGCTAACCACCCCTACAATCTCTAAGAAGAATTCTGCAGTTACCAGCTGCCTTTTCTCCTTAGTTGAGCATCTCTGCTGATAAATGTGTCACGAGGTTCTGTTTCACCAGAAATGCTGAACAACCAGAAATTACTTTAGAAATAATATCTCATTTATGTTTCAAAGCCTTTAGACTGTATCTACTTACATTCCACCCTACTTTTCAGCTACTGCAGAACCTGAGACATGGGCCTTTTACTTCTTCTAGAGTAGAAAACTGTCCCTTTTCCTCCACTCTATCCCATGGCTTTTACTAGAATTCACAGTGATCTGAAGTGTTTCTTTCACAGCTGTTTCAAAACATGGTGACAATCATTAATAATAATTATTTTTCTCATTGTCCAGGGTTTAAGACCAGGCAGTTGGGATAACACACGTTTGACTTGTGCATGACCTCAGCAGATTAAAAAATCCGCTCTAGTTGCCCTTTCATCTCCATCTTGTGGTCAAAACAGATGGTGCTGTTTCAGAAATACATTTCAGGATGGAATGAAATACTTCATTCAACTCGGGGCAAAATATTTTATTTGTTGAAAGGATGGGATTTGTGCGTGGAGTTAAAGTATTTTTGAAATCTACTTTTTGTGGAACTTTAGGAGAAAGCATTTACCACTGTATGATTTTTGCCTAACATAATTGCTTGTATTGGTACAGTATAGTAATTGGTCATCATTATATGTAGGTTTATTTTAAAATATTTAAATTTAAAAGTTTTATTATAGATTTTTTTTAATCCATTATGACATTCACCTGCATTTAGACTCCTGTGAAGATTCACCTTTCTCTGAGAAAGTTCATTCCTCTGTATATTTGACAATAAGAAAAGTGAGAAAATATAATGTAATCATATTTTTTTCACATTAAATCTAAAGAATTAAGAACTTAAGCATCATAAGAATTCATGCTTCAACCCCAAGGCATAAAACCTGAAATAATTAGAATTGAATCCAAGGAACATTGCCTCTGATGCACTTGATAGGTGTGATTTGACTCATTTTTTTCAAATACAACAATGAGTTTGTAGTGCCTCTCAGTGTAGTGCATATGAATGCGTCCAGGCATAGGTTTTACTGTGACAAAGTACATATAGGAAGGAGTTTCATAATTCAATATTTTTCCTGGTGGTGATGCCTTAGGATTTTTATATATTTGCAGATTTTAATATTTTCTATGTATTTGTAGATTTTTATATAGCTGTAGTTTCTCACACTTGAGGTAGCAGCTGACAGTATCTAACAGTTTCTCATGATTTGTGCCACATTCCTGAATTTCTGTTTAACAGCCTTTCCAACAGACAAGACTGCAGCAAGGACATCGTGTTTGGGACACATGCACTCGGACCGGAATAACAAGACATATTGACAGAGGAGAGAAGACTCCAAACGCTTGGAGTTGCTCCAGCAGGGAAGTTCTGAGGGTGGTACCAGGGGCAAAAGGTTTTTGGGTTGGATGTACCCATTACATATGAAAATTAGGTAGTGTTATAAATTTGTAAAAACCCTATACTGGGTGTGCCCCTATATACTTCATGCTCCTGAAAGCTTTCATTAAGGAACTGCTCTCTACTTTACCTATACTAATATTGTCTAGACAGTTTTTTCCCCTCGATTTTAGGCAAGAGTGGAATGGGCTTCCTACTTGCAAAAAGTGAGTGTCAGTGGTTTAGAGGGTTGTTTGTGCTTGCCCTGTCTCTCAACATGTTGTGTTTTGATGACTTTAGCAGGCAACAAATGAAATGAATAAACTCTATTTGGTGCATTGTAAGATAAAATCCCGATGTAGAGATATTAAGCAAATTACTGAATAGGAAAAAGTCCATATGCATGAGTGGAAATACCAGATGCTGATAGAAAGGCAGATAGCAATAAGTGAAGGTTAGGCAGGCACCACTTATTTTTGCATAGCTACACTAGATGCATTGTGATCATTTTCAAACTTATCCTGAAGATCTGGCACTGTACAGTCCCCCATCTCTGAGATCATCCCAGACAGAACATTTGTTTGGCATTGTTGATCCGATTAGAATTTGTAGATTTTTAAATCCTTTTGCACAGAGACAACTAAGGCTCTCTTTATTATCTGAAGAATGAAGAAACTGAAGTAAGAAACAATTTTCATTGTGAATAAAAGTCTGGTGGCTGACAAAGCATATATGAAGCCCTGGCATTATGGTCACTTTAAGTGTGGCCCTCTGGACCAAGACTGTCCTTCTCAATTGCAGCTATTAGCGACACACAGACTATTGTACAATCCTACAAATAGCAATTTGTACTAAAAAAACACAAACCTCAAATTTGCTATTAACTCCTTGTTATAGCAGGTATTTCTGTATTTGAAATTCTTCCCTTTTCTTTTCCTCTTTTGTAAATAGGAAATAATTCTGACTCCAGTAGTGTCCTTAGGTTTGCAATCTCATTACTGAGAGAAAGGTGGATGAAGGCATGTTCACAAACCTTGACAGATACCTCCTAACCTTACCAAGCTGGGCACTCTAAAAATCTTCTTTAATTATGACTAGAATCTTCCCTAATAATGAGATAAGCGACAGTGATTACAACTGCATTCTTATGTCATTATTTCTTTAGCAATTCTTTTTAATTCAAAAAAGAAAAGTATCTAAATCACTAATAATATTAGGAGAAAAGTTTCCATTGCCTCTTAGAAGTACATGTCTGAATGAGATGCCAGGGCTCCATACAACTCTGTTGTGAGCAGAAATCGTCAGTGAGTGGTGACACCATTTGCTTTTAAATATTGTGTTCAGAAAAACTTGTAACTTTTTCAGCACTGAACAAAAGAGACATTGAAAAGGGATGCAGTCCTTAGAACTACTTTTTAAGCACCTACAGTAAAACTGTGTGTACACTCTGTGTCATCAATGCTATTTACTTGGTATTTAGTTTCCATAAGGTTAACATTTGGTTCATAAGATTTGGTTGCAAGTTTTGTAAGTTTGATATTTAGTTCTCATAAGTTTTGACTCCTTCCTAAAGTCTGTTGTCCTAATGCCAGCATGAAGACAGGCAAATTCCAGAGGACCTATGTCTCTGGTCAGCTCTTTCTGTCACAGCATTCAATTATCGTGGAGCATGTTCATCTTTGGATAAACAGTTCTGCAGTGTGGCTGCTACTGACATGTGGGGTTAATGCAGCACTTGTTCCCTGGTCAGCTGGGACAGACATTTGGACAGACGTGCCATTTCAGGATGCAATGTGCCTCTTCCTCAACAGATCTCCACAACTTCTGTATCCCATACTTCATTTGAACACCTGGGATTCTGACCTGGTCTCTGATGTGATCTCAGTGTCTAAGACCATGGCAAAGTGAGGAAGAAACAGCCTGGGCACAGAGCCCTGGCTCTGGTGTGCAACAGTGCCATATTCTAAAGAAAAGTCTGACTCACCTGTTGTACTTGTGGTCCCCTTACAGAAGGTACAAGCAGCTTTTGAACTTTATACTTAAGCCTGATCTTGTCTCTGTCTCAGATGGGTCTTCCATACAGTCTGGCTTGTGCCAGATTCCTGTTGTGCCAGTACATCCTCAGCAACCAGAGTCATTGCTGTCTCTTCACTACTGTGCTGTGACACCCCATTATTCTGGTGGATCAGGTTTTTGAAGCTGAAGAGCTTCCACCCCTTGCCTTTTTGCAGAGCTGGGCTTCCTGTACCTTCTTTGCCTTGCCTCTCCTCATGGGGCTGATTTGTGGCTGATAAACCCCACAGCAGAGCTTAAATGGGGTAGAGATGATGGACACCTGGCACATTCTTCTCAGGCTGGGGAACTGGTACCAGTCCTGTTCCATATGTCTGTTCTAGTGCATACTGGGTATCTGGAAAATTTAACATAATCAGAAGTAAAACCACATAGCCTAGGGGAGCTTTGAGCACCTGTCAGGCCTGTTTGTCCACTGGATACTTACCTAAATGAGAAACTGTGCTGGAAAGAACCCTGTATTATTTTAACTTGCTCATGCTCTTTCTGGCAATTATTTGCAGGCCTCACAGGATATCTTAGCTTTCTGTCCTTTGCTGCCCATCTCCAAAATACTAAAGAAATCACCTGACATCTCAGTGGTAGAGGGTTACTTGCTTAGATCAGTGCTCTGATTTGTAATAACCGCGCACCTTTCTGCTGCAGCAGGACCACTTTCACTGTGGGAACTTGATGCTCATGTTCATTTAAAATATATATTCAGGGAAGTGTAGCTTTCTGCTACTGAATTCTTTGTGGCTTTCAGTCATGCAGTTGCATTACCACAAAGAACTAATAGCAACCCAATCTAGTTTTGTGAAGTGCTTACTGCACTGCTTCTCAAAGAAAAAGGAAAATGTTCTCTTTGTTCTGATGGCTGATATACACATCACACTTTCTTTTTCTTGACAAAGCTTTTAAAACATACTTATTTGAAAACAGAGCTTTATGTTGCTTAAAAATTCTTCTGCCTACACAGGCACACACATAAACCTGCATGTCTAGGTGGTACCTCCTGGTATGTTTAACTTTTCTTCAAAATACTTAATAAAACATGGATGTGGCTCTGCAGAAGCCTCTTTTAACTGACAGTCAAAATACTGTCTGTATCAGGTAGAAAACTGAGTCATGCCTGTATTCTTCAGATATACTGATATGGAAATGTGAGGGATACGATGTGATATGTGAGGGAAAGAGCATGAGAAATGTCAAGGGGACAGGGAATGTCAAAACCTCCAAAATGAGATGGTAGTACATTTGTCTCTTCCTCTGCTTCTTGCTGTATGTAGTCATCTATGTGGTCATTCTTCTCATCATAAGAAAAGAGCTTGATATGTCAAGAGCTTGATATGCCACCATGCTGGGCAAAGAGAACAAAATGAAGAGGTTTTTATCTAGTGCAGACATATTATGGTTTCTGTGGAAGTTTCCAATGTTAGTTGCAACTTCATGTGCCTCAGTGATGCAGGACAGAATGAAAGTCAAAAGAAACCTCTCCATAGCATCTGTTTGTTTGCAATGAATAGTCTGATTTATTTATGTCCCAGAACCAAGGGCAACCATAGAAGTTCTTTGCAGAAAAAGCATCCTTACAATCTCTCCCTTCTGGAGAGGCATGCTCATTGAGGCTTCACAGACAATGAGAGAGATACTAAATACTTAATCAAACTGAGATTTTTCTACTTTGGTCACACGTAATGAAACCTGTGATGAAACTGTGCAGCTCTCTTCCTCATCCATGTCCAGCTCTGTGCTGACATGCCAGAATACGGGGCTATTTAGACATAGTTGCCACTGGTAATGGTGTTGACACAGCTAAAGGCAAAAGAGGCTGGTGCATGACTTTCTGCTTCAGCCACCGGCTCTGCTGGTCAGGGGCCATTTTCTGAGAAAAATGTCTCTCTGGGGAATAGTTCTGTAGGTTGTACCCAAGGATCCCATTGCCACAGACTGCCAGGACAGCTACTGACCCACACAGGGCAGCTAAACATTAGATGTTGTCTTCCCAGTTCTTCACCGTTGTTATCTTTCTGTCACACAGCCTTCACTTTCAGAGCAATGTGACATACAGGGAAATAGACTTTACAGGTGAGTTTCTAAAGCAAGCTCATTCTCCTTCACAGCATGGGGCATATGGGCTAAATAGGCATATTTGTTTGTCATCTTCCTCAGTTTCCTTGCTGCTCTTCAGCAGTGTTTGAGATTTGGTTTGATGGTCATAGTTATAGGTTCCTTCTTTACATACTTCTATGGGACTTTTCCTCTGAACCCTAGAGGCTCGTTGTTGTTTTTTTTTTCTGTCATGGCAAATCTAGCAATCCTAAATCCCCCTGATTTGGGAAATGGCTGTGTCACTCTCACTCCGTTTCCCTTTTCTGAAATGGCATGCCTAGACCTTTGTTTCCATTTTGCTCCTACTTAAAGGCTTAGAATTGGCTTGAATTTGAATTTATATAGATATCTTCCTGTCTTTAGTAATCCTGTTTCAAAATCATGTAACTGGTTTTGCCAAGACTCTTGGGGTCTGTGTTTACACTCACATATCTGTGTGTAAAATCTTATAGCAACACTAGACTATACCTGTACTTTCATTCTCTGGATGTTCATTTGGGAAGAAAGGAACATGCATGAATGTCTTCTCTGGGCAGAAAGACTCAGTGAATAGTACAGGGCATATATGAATTATACATTTACAAAATCTAGTCCACTGATTAATTTTGGCCAGGCCTTTATGGGACTCAGCACAGCATATCACTAACAGAAAGGCAAAGGCTGTAAAACATTAACTACCTAATCTAAGATATGTCACTGCTACAGGTTTTCAAATGAAATATTGTCCACACTTTCTGGTACAGGTAAAATGTTATTGAATTACTGATCTAAATTAAAAAGTAAAGAAAACAATTAAATATCAGCCTGAGACAGATACTTTCACAGATAATTCCAGCCCAAACTCATAACATTTGGTAAAATTATAAACTGTACTAACAGACTTTTATAATGGGAACTGGTGCACACTCTTAAGAGCTGACTGTATCGGTCTCATCTACAAGCACCCACCCATGCTTCTGCACAGTACTTGCAGAAGCCTGCTTGTGAAAAAAAACACAGTACAGTTTCATCAGAGTAAAAGGTTTACCCTCCTACTCATGTCTCAGATTTTTTTCTAGATTAAAGGGTTTTAGCCTCTCCTTTTATCTAATCCCCTTCCAAAGTGACATGTTTCACGTAGCAGAAGGTCCTCAAGCCTCCCCTATGACTTTCATCAGTCATACAGTATGAAAGAAAAGGGTCTGTGGATTAAGGTGTCACCCTGTCCATAGCATAACCTAAGTTCAACCTTGTTCCAGACTTCCTGTTTGCTATTGGGCAGGCAAGTGCATGTAGTTTTCTAACTATAATCCAATGCATATTAGAAATGCTATTGTGTGAGTAAACATACTGAAGATTAAGAGATGCAAGTAGCAAGGTACTGCTAGTTTGGGATAGGTGGAATGGAGGTCACTGGGGAGCTCGCATGCTGAGAGGACGTGGGTGGAATTTTCATAATCCTCTGATGGACAGATACACTGAGTAAAACATAAAGAACCTGTGGTCACAGATTTGCAAGTAAGCATGTCTGGCAGGGGAAGACTTGAAACTTACTGATCTTAGTTTGTTTTGGTAGTGGAAAGTTAGAAGTAATGGCTGGTTTTCTCACAAGCAGCTCCACCTAGCCCTTGTTCACTTTGTACCATTAGTGAAAACATACTACATCAAGAAGATGATTGGGAAAAAAGCACAGAAAATCATGTTTAAATGCACATTATTAAAGGTTTGTATATGAAGCAGCTGGAAGCGGCAAGAAAACTGCATACCATATGTGCACTGTTGTACAGTCAGTAATTAGTCACAATGTGGCAGTGTACACAGACCACAGGGAAAGACTATGCAGAAAGAATTAATGAGGAGCTTCCTTATTTTGCCCATCTGTGTCTGGGCCTTTGCTGGAATGACCTCCAGCTGAGGCAAACTGGGTCTGTAGGACCCAATACTGGTACTGGTGATAGCTTAATGGGGTTGTCTCTCATTTGCTCAACACAGATACCATAGTGGAACTTGGAGCAGTCTCTTCTGCTGTTCTGAGGTCTGCTCTCTTTTCTCCTTCAAGGGAGCTCAAGAATGAATTATCTGCAAATTTTGGTGAAGCTCCAGTTTGCTTGTGATCCAGTGCTGTCCTTGAGTGAAGTGAAATCTGTGGCTGGGTATGCAGAAAGGAGTTGTTAAAAGAAATGCTCACACTTTCTTTCCTCTCATGCTATGGCTGGATAGCCCCACCTGCAGTGATGACATTACTGCTCCAATCTCAGCCTGACAGGCACTGGCTGGGAAGGACCAGTGCATCTTCTCTGTGGCACTTATGACCCAGCCTCGTGGTGGCTCCTGGCTGTAGCATGTTGCTTGGATGCAAAGTGGAATGAAATATAAGTATACTTGTTAATGAGGTGTGTCCTAACCAGTGTATGCAAAGTTCAACTTATTCAAATCAGTCAAGTGCCTTGCATTGTGCTAGGTTTGTTTTTCACCAGCATGAGTATGCTTTCTAGAATATGTTGCTTTTTATTTCTGCAAATAAGGGTGAGGTAGAACCTGGGTTCATGTTTCAACAAGAAATAAAAGCAAAGATCTGATTAAAGTAAACTCTCAGATTCTAAAGTTACATGGCAATTTCATTTGTCTCAAGTCTCAGGAAGTATTGTTCTTCAGAGCACTATTAGCAAAGACTAACACAGAGCAGTAAATCACCCAGGACTGCATCTACCAGCATAATGTCAATTGCTACATCAGTGCAACGTTTTGCTGCTATGTCATGAGCTGATGTGCAGAATAATTAAGTAACTGGGTGAATGTGGGGGGAGAAACACTCTTGTCTTCATCTCCAAACTTTTCTCTGATTCAAATGTGGACTGAAAAAGCTATTTCTCCTACATTCTCATGCCTCCATATATTTTTTATCTGGTTATTCATATCTTGGTACATGAGACTACAGAGACTTGTTAATGTTTTTTCTGACATGTTTGTTACGTGTAAAACCAAGGCAACAGTTCTAAAATATACTATCTATTCTTAAATCTCTATCCTACGTGTCAGGCAAGTAATAACAATCACCTTTTAGGGCAGATGGAGAGTTTTAACTGAGCCAAAACAGCACTTGATTCATGGTGGGGATTTTTGGTGACTTTTTACTATTAATAGACTTCAGGGAAGACTTAAAAGTTTCTAGATGTTGAATCTGAATGTTTAATTCTAAGACATTTTTGGCTGAAGCAAAATGAGACATTCAGAAATACAATATCCACCATAAATATATTTCCAGATCTGCCTTTGCTACAGGATTCTATCTGGTCTCCTCTGCACTGTTTTCAGCTGTAACCCCGAAGGGGTTTAAAGTGGGTAAATATCTACTTTATTCTGATGCACTGAGTTTTTGTGCAAGGATAGAACATTGCAACAGATGTATAAGCACTGGTGTGAAAACCACAGTGCACAGAGATTTTAGGGGTTTTTTTAGCCAGTCTCCTCAAAACAGAGGAACAATCTGGCTCCTAAGTACAAAGGGGTTTGATGGTGGATTGTTTTGTTTCACTCGTTTGGAAATCACAATGACTCTCTTTTATCCCTTGTGGAGGAGAGACTCTGACCAACTTGAATGGAAACTGTAACAAAATACGTGAGATGTTTTTCTTTCTTGCTGGAGACCTGACCAATCTGGAGGAAAGGTAAAGAAAGACAGTAAGTAGAGCTCACAAAGAAGACATCCTGAATACCATGGACACCAGTGGGCTCTTGCTAACTTAGGTCACATCTCTGTTGGTACCTCTGAGATTTTAACTTGCTCCAAAGCTTGTGAAGAGAGGAGAGGAAGGTGAGTCTTCTCTGCATAGTCCCTCTGTCTGTAATATATTTAGTAAGAGCCAAGAAGAGTTGTGGCTTTGCGCATGGTCCTGCCCTACCATGAGGGTGCTGGTGGAGAATCTGTGTGCACGTAGGTTTGTGTGTGCAGGTCCTCGGGGCTTGCTGATCTGCAGAGATGAGATGTAGCTGAGCACAACGTGCAGGCAGGCAGATGACCTGCACTGTGGGAACTCAGATATCAGGAGAGCTACAAATATCAGCTAAAGACAGTGTGGTTTTCCGCTTGCTAGCCTTTGGGTAGTTAGGTTACCATAAAGAATTAGCAGTAATTTTGTTGGCTTCCAAATTGCAGAATGCAGACTCTGTCGAGGCCAAACAGCTGTAGATGACAACTGATGGACAGAATGGAGCTGGGTCTGTAAATGTGAAAGGAGCAGTTTCACAGTACTGTGCCAGCAGAATCACTGTCTAACTCCTGGCAGTGTCCTGCAGAAACCTCCCCAGCAGTGATTTACACAATGATATCGGCTGCACTGGGAAAGGGCAGCAAGCTAAGGGTCAAAAAGCTGCACAAGAGAGGGAGTGAAGGGACATGCCATTTCCTCTTGTGTATAAAGCCAGAGAACTACTCCATGTGTTAGTGTGCTGACACTAAAAAGCATGATGTTTTTACCACTGATGTTTAGGCCCTGACTCCTTCAGAAGCTGGTTCAGATGCAAAACAAAGCTCATAAATCTTGAGATGTAGTCAGGCATGGGTAGAAGCAGTAAATGAACAACAAAGGCTGTGTTCCAGCTTGGAGTTCACCATTCTCTCCCCTCTCCTCCTCCCTGCACTTGTAATGCAAACTAACACAGCCTTAGAAAGGTATTTTTCTATGGTTCAGAGGCTTAGCCATGGCTATATGTCATATATTGAAAGATTAAACTCAAGGGCTCCCTTGTGATAGGACCACTAAGATATGTTTCAAGAAATTAACCTTAGAGGGCTGTGTTCTGTGGGCTGCAACTCTCTGGATTATGCAAAGAGGTTAAGGAGTGTGATGCTTAGATTTCAGGATTATAATAATTTCTATTCTTTTGTACCAATAACTGCTCAAGCTCAAATATTGTCCCATTTTTTTTTATTAGTGGTCAGTGAAACACTTCAGAATTCTTTCAGCAAAAGTGAGAGTTGCTCAAATTTATCTTCAGTCCCATGTGATCATCCTGGGAATGCTGCTGCTCATTATTACGCAGGACAATTTCTTCTTGATTTATTTTTTCCTGTAAGACAGGATACTTAAATACTAGGATACAATGAATTTGATAGAGTGATCTCATTTCATACAATACAAAATAATTTCCAATTGCACACATGTCAGACTTGGTTTTGTACAACAAAGATCCATACTTGCATGAGTGATAACAGCATCTGTAGCTGCACTACAGGGAGAGATGACAGAAGACAGATGACAAGGGTTGGGTAGGATCCACCTTTTATGCCCTGTTTCTGCAGTTACACTGGCTGCACTGTAGATATTTGCTTCCTTCTGAACACTTTGGTACCAGTGAGTTCTTTCTGTATGCCACGTCACTGAGACACATTGGGACTTCCTTTCACCTCATCTCAAGTGTTGAGTTAGAAATAAACTCAGACACCTCTGCAGATGGAAGCTGCTGTGGTTGGTACTAGTTCCTCATTGCCCTAGGAGACAAGACATCAACACTCTGAGTGTGAGGACAAGACTGTTGTGGGAATGCAATTTTGGTTTCTAGGAGAGTAAAAACAGAATTCCCCCTCTTTACTTGGTTGAGAAACAAAATAACATAAGGCTTTATATCTGTGATCTCACATGAGCATGAGCAGTGCTGGCCATACTGTAGGCAGCACTGAATGGAGAGCTGCCAAGAGCCCTGGCACAGTGTGGAGCTCAAATGAATCAAAGACTGCAACTGGTTCTGTCTCTGAGGTGTTTGCACTGTAACTGGGCAGCAATTGCACCTTGGGACAGAGAGACCAGCTCAGACAGAGACTAATCAGCCAAGCCGCCAGACTGCTGCCAGAACTCCCAAGCAGTTACAACAGCAGACCTGTTCTGCTCTCGTGCAATACCTCCTGCATTTCTACACCAGCCCTGTCTGCCCTGGCTTTCTTTGAGTAGGATAAAATGGACCAAAAGTCTGGCTCTCAGCTCAGGAAGATATTGTGTTCCCTCTTTAATCTTCATAGCCTTGCAATCTGTGCTTGGACCACTCAATCAGGTGGAAAAAAATGAAGCATTCCCTTTGTGGTTTTGTTCTGATTGGACTATGGCAGCAGGAAGAAGGTCCCTAACACTCATGTATGAACTCCCTCCTCATCTTCCCCAGCTGGGGGGTTGTAGTCCTAGGACAATCCTCCATGAACATGTGCCAGACTGGCACGTCTGTGACAGGCTGAGGTGACTGCACATGACATGAATCAGTTCCAGAAGCCCTCATAAACTTCCTTGGGACTGGCCAAAGGGGTCTGTGTGTATTGTGTCCTATACATACCTGCTACTACAGAAGGTGTAGAGATGAAAAACAGCCAGCAGAAAGAGGAGGCTCAGGAGGCTCATAAGGCTGATGACACAGTGAAGAAAGCTTCCAATCTCCTCTAAAGACAAATAGCTGCTCATTAAGGTACATCTCAAAGATCATATTTACCTTGTGCCTCTGTCAGGATGGCATCTTACGGACAATGCTCTCTTTGTGCTATACTTTGAAGAATGACCTGAGGTAGCTGGAATACAGCACCGGACAAAAAACTGGGCACAAAAAACATCCCCCCATGCTCTGATGGAGGAGCTTTGTCTTCTCTTGTATGGGCTCTGATTAGATCCTCCTCCTCACCACTTCCCACGATCCTGCTGCAGGCCTTGCCCCTGAGTCCCAGCAAATCTTAGCTCTGATTCTCTTCCATCTGAGTATTTCAGTGAATTATGTATGGTTGCACACAACTTCTCATCAACACTGTCAACTTCACCACCTAAAGCCTTCATCTACCAGCCAGTCTTGGAAACTGGCTTTCAGTCTTCTGTCACAATCCATTTGTAACCAAAGAACTGGCAAAATGTAATGGCACCACTTGATGACAATACATATCTCTGAGTGATCATACCATTGACATCTTGGTGTGTCATGAACTTTTGAATAATCCTGCCTTACCATTCAGCCCTGGCGGTGGAAGGGCTACATCCATCTCCTTTTCTAGAATTTCAAAAAGAGCTGTACAGTTCTGACAGCACTTCTGCTTATCATTCCCCTCCTGACAAATTTCTCACTGGAAACTCAGCTGCACCATTCCTGTTGCAATCCTGCCAGTGACACTGATCTTTCCTCAGTGCATGAACAGAGGGTAAACAGGGTTTTGAATGCACACTGAACACACAAAAGGAAGCTTACTTGAGGGACAACAGTCTATGGACTCACTCCAGTTCCCAGCTGGGTGGAACACCATGCAGGTTGTGCTGGTCACGTTGGTGCTACATGCTGTGAACCTGCTGAGAACAGTCACTGTCCCACTGATGTGACCTTGTTCCTCGAGGGGGGAGCTGCTCCCCAGGACCCAGGAGACCCGAGCAGCCGGCTTGCCTGCCGCTGCCTCGCACACGGGGTTCCCCTGCTCATCACAGTACAGGCTCAGCTGGGGGGGCACTGCAAAGCACCAGGAAGGGGAGAGGCACAGAGTTAGTTTGCTGCAGTTGGGATGGGATGTTCTTGTTGTCTACCAGAAATGAGCACAGTGAAAGGAGGAGAATAAGGTTGGAGGTGCCATCCCATTGCAACAACATGGATCCAAATCACTGGAGACAAAGTTCCTGTCTCCCTTTTGCTTTTGGACAACTCTTGCCCATTCAGGTGAGCCTTACCACAGCCATTCTCCATATCCTCTGTTAGTATATGGGAAATTGCTTCAGAGCTGTCATTTCTAACTAGACAGTGGAAGAAGGGAGGAGAGTTTTGGGAAGCAAAGAGAAGGGAGACCCAGAGACACTATCAATGAGACACATGACAGTTTATCCCACCAAGAACCATAGAATCCTGTAATGGCTTGGGTTGGCAGGGACCTTAAAGATCATCTAGGTCCAACCATCCTGCCATGAGCTGGGACAACTTGCACTAGACCAGATTGCTCAAAAGCTTCATCCAATGTGGCCTTGAACACTTCTAGGGATGGGACATCCACAGCTTCTTTGGGCAGCCTGTTACAGTGACTCATCATCCTCTCAGTGCACAGTTTCTTCCAAAAATCTAATCTAAATCTACACTCTTTCATTAAAAAAAAAAACCTCCACTTCTTACTCCACATTTCCCCCAGTTCATGGGGAGAGGAGCTTTGTATGTCAAGGCCCAGGCATGGTCCTCTGGAGAACTGTAAACGTAAATGTAAATGTAACTTGCTACAACCTCCTTTCAGGTAGTTGTAGTGAGTGGTAAGGTCTCCCCTGAGCCTCCTCTTCCCCAGGCTAAACACACTCAGCTCCTGCAGCTGCTCCTCATAGGACTTACTCTCTAGATGCTTTACCTGCTTCATTTCCTTGCTCTGAACATGCTCCAGCACACAATCTATGAACTCTCCACTCTAGCTATTCATTTTTAAGTCATATTTAAGAAGCTAGATTGCCTATTCTAACTATTATTAATGTTCAGATTGTTATCTTCAAGTTTCACTATAATACACCTTTGACTTACAGAGCATACCTGTATAGTTTAGATAAAGTTCACTTTGCAGCCTAAGAATTTTAGCTACTTATTTCAAGGCTGCACTTAGCTACTTTCAAATAACATAATATTTTCAGCACTTGCAGTAAGAATTTTATCATTGGGAATTGGGGGAAGGATATTCTTAGCTTACTACTTTTAGGATGCTCAACATATTAAAAATAAAATTTCTTAAAACAAATTCCTCTTGCTTCCCACTCTGTCCTTCCCCATGTGTAACAGCCTAAGACATTTTCTCCAGAAGTCATTGGCAATCACTTCTCCCCTGCAGGCAAGGAGGGTGGCAGGTGTGTTGTACTTTCATATCACAGCCCTGTTTCTCTCATGACAGGACATCTACAGACAGTTAGGCCAAGGTTGCTTTTTTTTTGTTTGTTTTTGAATCACTCTTTTGTTTCCTTCTCAAACTGTTCTGGTACTATATTCCCTCCACACAAACATACACAAACGAACATTGACGGTCTTTTCAGTGGTGAGCTGAGGGATTTTGTTTAGAGCCAGAACAGTGCCTTAATTTTTGCAAGATCCATAAGGACCTTTCCCAAAGCTACTACTGTCCATCTTCCCATGTGATTAAGACTGTTGTCTTGTACCAGCAAAGCAAGTTTCCATAGATACAAGATTAACCTTCCTGCACTGAATTTAATTTTAACAGAAAAAAAAATTATCCTCCACAAACTCTGAAGCCACTAAGCTGAAATGAGTTTATGGCTATTTGCTTGTTCTAAGAACAGAAGTCTCTCCCTACAACTCAAGTCACAGCAGATTTATGTATTTCCATGGCCGTGTAAAATGTGGTTGGAAGGGCTTCAGTTCTGTGGTCAAATAGATGCAAGACATCTGTGAATGGAGGGAACTTCTGGCAGTCAGAAAACCATGACTTCCCTCCCCCTGCCCCTGCCCCAAATAGTGAATGCCATTTAAATGAGAAGAGACATAGCACCCATAAATGACTCAAAGGAAAAGCTGGGTGAGTTCAAAAAGCAAGGCAAACTCTGTTTGCAATTTTTATAATTCCTATAGTCAGAAAGACAACAGTAGCAATATAATGGAATCCTCATCACTGCTGGCTGTTGTTGCTGCAGTTATCCGTTTCAAAAAGTCACTTTGTCAAAATTTCACACAGATACCTGCACCTTGGTCAATGCAGCTTGTGCTCCAGCGCCCTGTGGTTTGGCAGTTAAGTGCAACAATCACTTTTCATGTTTAAAGGCAGATTTAAGATGCAAAGATCATATTTAGATCTCTGTGGTATGAAACATACCATAGTTTCAGCCATGTAGTCTGTGGGTAACTTAGCTCAGCACTAAATGGTAGAGGAAGCAAGAAGTAACGGTCCAACTCAAGAACTCAGAAGATTTCAGAGTCCTAATCACCATGCGTTTAATTGGGAGCAACACACCCAGGCACATGGGAGAATCTGGGTCATTTTAGAAAGACAGGAAAACTCCTGATAAACAGGGAGAATTCCCTACAACAGGTGATACAAAGTAATCCAGTTATCTTTGGGGTAAACCCTAATACTTTTGGCTTCTTTTTTTTTTAGCTAAGGATTCTGCCTAGTCTCCAATATTCACATTGATGGCTGGAAAATCATGTTCTTATTTCTCTAATAAGCCATTTGGGTTTTGAGTCTTTCGATTACAGTCTGGCCACAACTCAGCAACTTCCTACATGACTGTGAAGGGTGGAAAGGTCATATATATGGCCGATTTGTCAGGAGGAGGATTGATGGTGTTTTTGGTTTTGGAAGCCCAAACTCTCAATCTTCCACTAGAGGTGGAGACAGACAGCATGGCAGTATTGTGGCAAGAGGACCACTGCTGTGCCCCAGGCAGCTGTTCCAAGCTGATCCAGGTCCTCCTGGACCTGGTTGTTCTCTATTCACCTCAAGCACAGCCCTGGAGATGGTTTTAAGTGTCCTTCACTGTTAGATTGTTTCTGCCTCAGCTCGGTCGGCTTTCTGTATTTCTAGACCCTGCTTTATTGAAGTTATAGATCGCTGTGAACGACTGCATGACATCCTGTTTCCTTTATCTTGTTTCTTACTTGCTACCTTACTTTTTTAGCCATTCTGCAAGAGCCCTATAAAGGGCTCTAAGTGTCCTTCATACTTCTAGCAGAGGGACTTAGCCTCCCCCTTCCGCCTCTGTTACAGACATACCAAATGCTATTTTTAGTTATCCTCCTACTGCGTGGCTGCTCAATTTTTATTAGTGGTTCAGCCCCTGGAAGAGCAGAGTTTTGCAAAGATTGGCTTCCCGCTGCTGCTGCTGCTGCTGCTGGTGGTGCTGCTGCTGCTTCTGTGCAGTCCCTCCCTGAGGGCTTTTGTCAAGACCCAGACTCTAGCTGTGCTTTTCTCTCCATCTCCTGCTCAAAGCATGCAACAACACTCACCTTGAAAAGTTGGGTTTGGTTTGGCTTGGGTGACTTTTGGTTTGTTTTTTTTTTGTTGTTGTTGTTTGGAAATTTTTTTTGTTTGTGTTTTAATAGTTAAAAAACACAAAACATTTTATCTAGCTATTACTGGATTTATAAATCATCAAATAAACACCTGCCTGCATCAGAAATGCTTTTGGTCCAGATCATTAGAGAATATTGTAGTCTGAGCAAACATGCAGATCTGTAAGGGACAGAATGAGACCATACTCACCAGCCCTTACAGTGTAAAACTCAGCACTGTGCCTACATGAGCCATCAGTGCCCCCAAACTGTGTTGCATGACAGCTTTTAGATGTTATGCCCACAAAAACTTCAGTATGCTAAATAGGGTAACCTCAAACTGATCGGGTAATAAGATTACATTTCTAGATGATTATTACAAACAAAATGAAGATTTGTTGTGGGATCTGTCATGCAACATTAGGTTCCTGCACAAGCTGGTACTTTGCTTGGAAATTTGTAGCAGGAATTCTATTGTTTGAGCCTTTTGTTTTTTCATGCCACTGCACTGTTTCAGCACAGACATGGATTGCATGAAAGCAGGAGCTCTGCTGATAAACCTAATTAAGGATGTGTAGTACAGAAGTGCCCTCGCATAGCTTTGTCTGATGTTCTTAACATCTGCAATAAAATCACTGCACGATGTGAGGCATAGCAAGACTGGGAAGGAAACATATGGCATTCCTTCTTTACCAACTCCTTTATTACTAGATTTACCTGCTGTTCCCATGGGATGGCCATACCAACCAGTGCTAAGGCAGCAAAAGTTTATCTCAAATCAGTTCTTGATCAGTTATAAGGCCTCCATCCCACCAGCACCAATCATGGGAGCTTTTCCATTTGTCAGTGTACTCAGCAGTCAAAGTTATTGGCATTACTTTCATTTTTTCAGCCTAGATTCAAGGAGTTTCTAACTGCCTTAGCATGCTTAAGACACAGAAATTCCTTCTATTCTGCACACTCATAGTCCTGCATCCTCTGCTTAATGACTCAGAAAATGGACAGAGTAGTTCTGTTTTCTGCTCTGCCTCAAAGACTGAAGTGCAAAAACAAATGCTGCAAGCACAAATCAGACCAGGTACAAATGGAAGAAATTAACCAAATTTAAGGTGTATATTGAGAAGAGAATTTCAGTTCTGTAAAAACAGTGGAAACTACTCTTCAGCTGGGACTAGCGGTGTTGGCTGTCATATGAGCAATAATGTCTCTCTCCTCCACTACTTTACTCCAGAACCTTTAAAAACCTTTCCCACTAATAAGTATAATATTTTAACTTTTTAACTATTTTTTAGTGTTTCAGAATATCCAGCCCTTGAGAGGTTTGTGGCCTTGAAGTTCCTACTGGGGATAGAGACCCTTCTCTTCCCCTTCCCTACCCTATCTCCCCCATCAAATAGTTTGCATAAAGGAAAATGAAGTTTCTTAGTATTTTATACAAATAATTTAACCTTTAAAACTGCACATCATTGTAACTCTAGTTCCTAAACCACCTTCCATGTGAAAAGAACATAAGATGTACTTTAAGGGCAAGCACAGATTTGGACACAGTCAGCAGTGCTCTTACTGCCACAAAAAAAAAAAAGTAGGCAGGTTGGTACATGTGCTCTGTCCTTTCCAACATGCTTCCTGGTGACAATATTTGGTCTGAGTTTCTCTTTCTGGAAATGAAACTCAAGAGCCCAGCTAGTTTTGGTTCACAAGACCCAATCTTATTGTCCCAAATGCACAACAAGAGGCCCTCACTGCTCTCCCAGAACTCCATCTCCAGCTGGTCTCACAGCTACCCTTCTCTGAGAGGTATCTGAAATGAATGATGGTTTGACCTGTCTCGTGATGCTGGGATAGACAAGATCAGATCAGACAAGACAGCTAGTGCTACCGTTTCCTTTCAGCTCCACACTCTTGGCCATTGTGTGGAATTTAGGTCAGTGTCAATGGTTATAGATCCTTCTTTCAAACTCCAGAGAAATGATTGTCAGAGTTTTTAATGTGGACTAAATTTGTAGTCATTCCCTAACATTTGAACTACATAACGAAGGACTGAAAAGAGACATCTGTGCCACAGGCATGAGGCATAGCCAATGTCAGTCTGAATGCCTAATGTTTGGCAATAACACACACAATAGAAAATAGACTCCTTCAGGGGAGATACAAAGCAGGCTTAAATGTTGCTAACTTACCAGCTCTGTCCACAGTAACTTGCTATTTTCTATCTTTGTAGTCTGCCCCTGGAAAATCTTGACTGCAATTTAGTCCAGGAAAAAAAAAAAACTAACAAAAAAACCCTTCCACGGACATGCACAGTTCTCATCTTCAGGTTTTAGATGGGGGTCTACTGGATGCTCTTCTTTTTACCACCTTTTGCTATAATTACAAATATTCAGAAGGTCCTATACCATCTTAATTTGTTCCTGCCACCTATGTAGTAACATTAAAAGAGGAGACTTAAGAGTGGCTGAGGCACTAGCCTGTGAACTGGGCACCTCTGTTCACATCATCCTGCAGATGTACTGTTAAATAGGCCAATTGGTTTCTCTGCTGCCTTCCCTCCGATCTCTGGCTGGGTGTTCTGGGCATAACATACTGGAGAATGTGTGAATGTGTGCCTGGTGAGAGTAACTACTGCAGAGATTTGAAACAGGCACATCTGCTGCCTGCAGCAGTGAGCTGGGTGGGACTCTGAGGCAAAAGGAGCTAAAAGCACTTCTTCTGTTTTGCACAGTTTAGCACAGAAATGTAGAAATCTGCTTTCTGGAGTGGTTATGAACATATCTCTGGACAGCATGATTTCTCTGTTACTGGATTCATCACAGATTTCAATTAAGTTAGGTTGATGCACTAGCACCAAAACCCTCTCAAAAAAAACAATTAGCAGTGTAATTCTTGAAAGGTTTTGCTCTTTTTCTCTACATTTACCTATGATTTTTGCACCACTAGGGGTGACAGGAGACAGGCCTGCTCTGCAGCTTCCAAACTAGTTGAAACCAAATAAAGGTGATCTGTAGATTTTTTTAGGAGCACTCTTCTAAGCATGCATGTAGCAGCCAGTGATTGTGGTCTGTCCTGAACTATGCACATCTGAGCTCTGCCTTGCCGTGAAACAGATTTTAAGAAGGCTACATTTAAGGACTGAAGTAGAATACAGGAGGTTTTTCCCCAAGGTTTACATAGTCTCTCACCATTAACTGCTTTCACTGATCATAAATTTGAGAAGCAGCATTTCAGTAGAAGTTTGTCTTAGTACAAAATATTTGAAGCTGTCTCTGAGAAACATGTATGTTGGCAGATGGCCTTTTCTTAAGGGATAGAAGTTCCCTCCCTGTAGCTTTGTAACTGAGCTCAATAGAAGGAAAGTAGGATACAGCTTCTGTTATCTTTCAGTGGTCCTTCCTGGATTTAAATCTACTCATTATAATAATTAAACTACTCAGAATTAGAGGGCTTTAAACAGAAGGCTGTGACTGCAAAAGAAAAAGGAGTCTCCATCTCAAAGAAAAGGCAGCATTCCCCAGGACCTCAAGGCTTGCCTGTAAGGTTGAACACCATGATATTTTTATATATTACTTTTATAAAGATGCTGATAGAAGTTTACTTTCATTTGATGGTGCTAAACTTGCAGTACTTCTTTGGAACTAAAATGTTTCAAGGACATACATTTATTTCTGTTGGTTTTGTATCCCTGTGAACTGTAGTCACGGAGGAATATAAAGTAAAAAGCTGTGTGAGTTGGTTTTTTTTAAATATGAAAACAGTGCTATGATACATATCAATTAAGGAGTAAAACTTTGGGGGTTTTCTTACTATAGTGTGAACACAGGTGGCAACAGTTTTGTGGTTGGTTTGGATTTGTTTATTTTAACCAAAATAGAACCAACCTCTTTACAGTTCAACTTAAACAGAAATTACTGATTTTTTTCCTTTAATTTCTTAACTTTTTTACTTATCAGAATAGCTCTTTGAAAGCTGATGGCTGGAGCAGGGGGCCAGATTTGCTGCAGGATTGGGTTGTTTTGCCCCATTCCAAGGCCAAACAGGGAGTCAGTGCACAGAGCCCTCAGCAGCTCAGAGGTGTTGCTGGGCTTGGCCTGACACTGTAAGAACACAAATGAGAAGACCCAAAGATAAACAGGTGACACAAAATTCAGAGAAGTTCTTGTCTCCCTCAAAGGCAGAGAGGGCCCTGCAAAGAGGCTTCTCTATAAATTAGAGCACTGGGCAATCACCAACCACAGGCAGTTCAACAAGGGGAGTGCTTGATTCTGCACCTGGGACAGGGCAATCCTGGGTGTACTTTACAGACTGGGGAATGAGGTGTTGGAAAGCAGTGCCATGGAAAGGGACCTGGGGATTCTGATTGATGGCAAGCTGAATGTGAGTCAGCAGTGCCCTGGCAGCCAGGAGGGCCAACCCTGTCCTGGGGGGCATCAGGCAAAGCATCACCAGCTGGGCGAGGGAGGGGATTGTCCCGCTCTGCTCTGAACTCGGGCGGCCTCACCTGGAATATTGTGTGCAGTTTTCGGGCGGCCTCACCTGGAATATTGTGTGCAGTTTTGGGCACTGCAATGCAAGAAGGATAGAAAGCTATTAGAGAGCATCCAAAGGAGGGCTACAGAGATGGTGAAGGGCCTTCAAGGGAGCAGCTGAGGTCACTTGGTGTGTTCAGCCTGGAGGAGACTGAGGGGAGACCTCACTGCAGTGACAATTTTCTTAGTACACGAAGAAATGGGGCAGACACTGATCTCTTCTTTGGTGGCCAGTGACAGGACCCGAGGGAATGGCCTGAAGTTGTGCCTGGGCTAATTTAAGTTGAATATCAGAAAAAGGTTCTTCACTGAGTGGGTGGCTGGGCACTGGAAGAGGCTCCCCAGGGAAGCTGTCACAGCACCAAGCCTGACAAAGGCACAAGAAGCATTTGGACACTCTCGAGCACACGGTGTGTGACTCTTGGGATTTGTCCTGTGCAGGGACAGGAGCCGGACTCGGTGATTCCTGAAGGTCCCTTCCAACTCAGTAAATTCTGTGAGCAGCCGGGGCTGGGAAGCGGCGGGGCCCACATGGACGGCGGGGCCCACATGGCCAGCCCTCACGGCCCCGGACACAGCCAGCCCCACTCCCGCTGTCCCGCTGTCCCGCCCCACGATGCTGTTCCGCTGTCCCGCCCCCCGCCTTCCGGGGCCGGCCGGGTTTGGGGTTGGGGATGGCGGTGCCGCGGGCGGTGCCGGCGCTGTCGGCCCTGTCGCAGGTGCTGCGGCTGGAGCAGAGCCGCCGCGCCGCCCTCATGTTCCCGCTGCAGAGGCTGGAGCGGCACCTGGCGCCGGGCACGGACACGGCGCCCTTCCACCTCTTCGAGCCCGGGCTGGCCGCCCTGCAGCGCGCCGAGGCGCTCTTCAGGCCCGGCCGGGCCCACGCCATCGACTACGTGAGCTCGGCCGTCCGCACGGACCATGCCCCGCCGCCCGCCCTGCCCGAGGTCAGCGCGGAGCGGGCGCGGCGCTGCCACAGCTCCTCTAAAAAGGATCTGTTTGTGGCTGCCCCCGCCGCCCAGCCCGGCCTGCCCCTGGCCCGGGACACTGCGGTCCCCAGGGCACTGCAGCACGGGGTGGGACATGGCCAGGAGCGGCTGCAGCGGGACGGGACAGCCCCTGCCCTGGCACAGCCGTGGATGTGCCCTCTCTGCCTCCCCCCTGCAGGTGTGCTTCATCGGCAGAAGCAACGTGGGGAAATCGTCTTTAATACGCGCCTTGTTCTCGCTGGCTCCAGAAGTGGAGGTCAGGGTGTCAAAAACTCCGGTGAGTGACTTTTTTAGCTTGCCTCCCTGTTGGTCAGAAACTGGTGCCAGGACAGAGGATAGGGTTGAGAAGGGTGGGAGGGGAGGGAACAAGCTCTTGGGTAACCTGAAGCAGCAGGAGAACCTGGCACTGTTCTAGCACAGGAAGAGGCAGAAAGAACCCAGCTTAGCTCTTCAGCCAGTGCTGGCACATGTGCCAGACAGAGGAGTTGCACAGCTTGAACAGATGTGCTGTAAAGCCCTTTGAGAAGAAGCTGAGACACACGTGAAGGTATTTAATGTGTATTTTTAGTGTGTTTTATGGATAGAGCCATGTAGGATTGCTACAAGGGTAGGGGACTGGGCAGCTTAAAGCAACAGTAGCATTCCAGGAGGGCAAGGGCATGAAATACAGACTCTTTGCGGGGCATCTCCTAATACATGGCTTAAAGCAGCTTTTTAACATCACTGCCTTCCTTCATCTTGCCTAAATCCTCTTCTCAGGGCCACACCAAGAAGATGAATTTCTTCAAAGTAGGGAAGTACTTTATTCTGGTGGATATGCCAGGATACGGCTACCGTGCCCCGCAAGACTTTGTGGAGATGGTGGAGGCCTATCTGCAGGAGCGGCGCAAGTAAGGGACTTAGCTGTACCTCCACAGCAGTGACAGCCAGACTCCTATATACAGTGTCATGTAATTAGCATCATGAAAAAATGCAGGGAGTAGCTGCTTCCAGTGGTAGTATTGATTAGTTCTGACATTGTTTCCCTGGGTGCTTCTATAGTGTCATGCATGCTCAGACAGATCAAAACAGCAGAACAGACTGAGGTGCTGCTCCATGCTGACCTTCATCTTCCATGCATGGCTTTTCTTGGCTCTTTCTATCCCCAGATCCCACGTTACTTATTTTTGCTTATGAATTTGAAAGTAGCAGAGCATGCATGAAATAATGGTGGAAATTACCCTTGCTTGTATTTCTGGCAGCTTGAAGAGGACTTTTCTGTTAGTTGATGGTGTAGTTGGACTCCAGAAAACAGATCATATTGCAATAGAGATGCTGGAAGAGTTTGGGATTCCTTATGTGGTAGGTAATGCTTCATTCTTGGGTTGGTTCTAAGGTGCAGGTAATCTATAAAAAGTATTTACCTTCTACCATGAGCTTATGCAGGTTGTTTTAACTAAGTTGTTAAGTTCATCCCCTTAACTGTTAATAAAATAGGTCCAAAATGTGATGAATGAGGCAAATGGGATTTAAGGGGGTTTTTGCTTTGTTTATTAAATGGATACTTTTTTCAGTGCTCAGCTTGAGATTGAAAAGGCCCACTCTTTAATGCAGGCTTATAGAAGTGTTTTGGTGAACTGTTTTAGACAGCTTTTCCCCTTAGATGAGACCCAGAGCTTTCAGTCTGCCTTGCAAGATGGTCCAGGACTCTTACAGATGTTCTAGGCTAGCAGCAAAATAATTTTATTTTCCTCCTTTAATCCTCTCTTTCTGGATCCATGTAGATGGTGTTAACAAAAATTGACCGAGCTGGCCGGGGACTGTTGTTAAAGAATGTACTGGGAATCCAGGAGTTCGTAAAGGAGAACACTCAGGGATGTTTTCCTCAGCTGTTCCTGGTCAGGTAAAGCTCTTCTGCACTGGATTATAAATTCAGTGGGGCAAGCTAAGCTGAAATTCATCTGTCCACTTCAGAGGCAGCACCTCTCTATGCCCCAAGGATGGAGGGTGGGCGGCTGATGGGGAAATGTCCCTTTCCTTCTTCCCCCTTTTCTGCAAGTGAGTGGAGTTCTGTTTCCAAGGCAGCTTCTTCCTTTGGCCTTTCTCTGAGGGGGGCAGCAGTCCCAGTGCTGCATGCTAGCTGGCTTTGCCATTCTATTTCGAGTTCTGGCAACAGTAGCAGCTGAACTGCAGGCACTTAGCATGGTGTACTGTACTGTGGGAGATGTCATTGAACACAGCCAATGGCTGTTTTCTTGTATTACTCCAAGACACAGCAATATCTGACACTAAACGTCCACACCTCTTGTTTCCACAGTTCTGTGGAGTTTTCAGGGATTCACTTGCTAAGGTGTTTTGTAGCCCATGTTACTGGAAACTTGTCTGCTGTAGAGGCCAGCTGAAAAGACTGACTCCTGATCTGTTCAGCTCATCGGGAACAAAAGGTATCAGAACTAGAGGTCTGGATTTTTGTTGTAAATAACCCAAGGTACTAGAAATTAGTTTGGCTAAATTGATATTCGTAAAGCTAAGCTTTTTGCTTATTAAGTTCATCAGTTCAGGAACCTGGCAGTGTGAATGAATCCAGGTTATTATAAAACTGTTTTATAAAACCTGCATGATTGTGCAGAGAACCTCCAAAGACAAATGAAGTTTTAATACAGCATTTCCTCGCCCTCCATTGAGATGTTCAGAAAGCTGCCACTGCATGCATAAATCCTGCTATATTTAGGATACTAGAGGTAGTCTAGTAATATCATTAATAAAAGAGGCATTCAGTTTAGAACAGAAAAACTGTAGGCCTAACATTAAGGAAACTGTACTTGCTCAATTGAACTGAATGATACACAGAAGTTTACATCTATCAGCTAGGGTTAGGATAGCAGGAGCCAAAAGCTACCACCTGTGCAACCTTCCTGCTCTAAGGCCTTTTTAGAGGGGAAATAGCCAACATGTTGTCTCTTAGGGTGTGACTTCTCTGATTTACTTCTATAACTTCTGTGTTCTACTTCTGTAACTTCTGTGTTCTGTGTTCAATAGGTGCAGCAAGATAGCATACCTTGCTTGCATACATCGAGTTGTCCCTGTTCCAGATGGTTGAAGGAAAGGACACATCTTCAATGGGGTCTGCTTTTCAATCACTATTGGCTTGAAACAGTGGAATAAAAGACTGACATCTAGAGGAACCCTCTTCTGCACATTATCATCAGTCAATGCTGCATCTGCCTTCTGTTCTAGATCCAGCATGAAGTTCTGCAGCTGCACTCAGATGAATTGCCAGTTCTGAGACCTATTCATTATCTGTGGCTGTTCTACCCTGGCAGCTGAAGCACAGCGTTGATGTGTCCCATACTCTTTAGGGGTACTGTAGCAGCTTGCAGAAGGGTGTCCCACAGCAGCTGTGGCTGCCTAAGAGCACCTTAAACTGCCCAGTTACAAGGTACAGAATCAGACAAAAGGAGAGCTGTCAATAGCAGCAGTCATGCAGGCGAACTTAGACCAAAGCTATTAATTTCCTGTGTCAAACTCCGGCACTGAGTGTTTGTCATGTCTTAACATGGCCAAATATGGTTATGTGTATTGGGTTTCTGTGCCCAGGCTTTTGGTAGCGGTGGGAGGGCTACAGGGATGGTTTCTGCTAGAACCTGCATGAGCTCAGGTAGAGGCTTTGGTGGAGCCAATGCCAGCTGGCTCCAGGATAGGCTTCCTGCTGCTGGCCAAGGCCAAGACAATTAGGAATGATAGCAATGCCTCCATGATAACGTATTTAAGAAGGGAAAGAAAGTTATTGTGCAGTTGAAAATCGCAGCAAGGGAGGAGTGGAGTGAGAACATGTGAACACCAATGTAGACACCACGGTCAGTGTACAAGGAGGGGGAGGAGATCCTCCTGGTAGTGGAGCTGAGGTTCTCCTGGAGCCTGTGATGAAGACCATGGTGAGGCAGTTATGCCCCTGCAGCCCATGGAGGACCATTGGTGTGCAGAGATCCACCTGCAGCCCCATGGAGGATCCCATGCCAGAGCAGGTGGGTGCACCAAGGAGGCTGTGACCCTGTGGGGGGCCCATGATGGAGCAGGGTCCTGGTAGGGACCTGCAGCCTGTGGAAAGAGGAGCCCACACTGGAGCAGGTTTTCCCTGGAAGGACTTGTGGCCCTGCGGGGGACCCACACTGGAGCAGCTTGTTCATGAAGGACTGCAGCCCATGGAGAAGTGACCCATGGGACAGCAGTTTTATGAAGAACTATTGCCCGTGGGATGGACTCACACCAGAGGGGTTCATGGACTGCCTCCCATGGGAGAGACCCCATGGAAAGCAGGGAATGGATTCCTCTCCAACAGCAGCAGCAAACAGCAACTGACCGTAACCCCCATTCCCTGTCTCCCTGCACCACTGGGAGAGATGAGGTAGAACTTGGGAGGACAGAGGGGCAGGGGAAGGTGTTTTTAAGATTATTTTATTTCTCACTGTTTTCCTATGATCCCATCAGTAGTAATTAATATCCTCACTTTGAGTCTGTTTTGCCTATGATGGTGATCAGTAAATGACCTCTCCTCAGCTCTTACCTCAACTTATGAATCCTTCAGGTTTTTTTCTCTCCTGTGTCCAGTTGCAGAGGCAATAGAGAGAGCAGCTTTCTGAGTACCTGGTGTCTAGCCAGGGTCAACCCACTACAGTGTGCAGTTGTCAAAGGTACTTCTATTAAGTGTTTAAACCTCATGAAAGGGCAGTTCTTTTCTAAACCACTCTGAGGGTGAGAAGTTACATTTATAGCCCGCTCAGTATGCAGTTTCTTGTAACTCTCAGGCTAGACATGGGGTGCAATCTGTTTTCAGCACTCATGTAAGAAGTGGGGAATGTGATGAATGCAGTAGAAAAATGTGGCTCTCTAGCTTCTGCATTTTCACAGTGATCAAACCTGTAATCCTCTTAATATTTTACCTCTAATCCCAAAGTGCTACAGAGCAAACCAGCCCAGGAGGATGCATGATTCATCCAAACAGATGTGAACACTTCAGGAAGAATCCTTTCTTAGTATCTTAAAAATAAGATCTTCCAAAAGCATCAATTGTGTCATGGCTGTCATTTTCAAAGCCTCAGCTGTGACTGGACAGCCTCTGAAAATAATGTTTTATGTGTAAAAAGATGCAGTTCCGGTTTTAGTCCCTCTTCAGAAGAAAACCCCTTACAGTGCTAGGAAAAAAGGGCAGGCAACTCAGAAAGTGTTTAAGGATGTCTTTAGGTCATGCAGAAAGAAAATTAGGTAGAAGCTCAATTAGAAATTAACCTGGCCAGTTCTGTAAAGGATAATAAAAAGTGTTTTTATAAACACATTAATAGCAAAAGGAGGGGCAAGGAAAACCTCTATTTTTTATTGGACACAAGGGGGGAACACAGCTACCAAAGATGAGGAAAAGGTTGAGGTATTTAACACCACCTTTTCCTCAGTTTTCAACAATAAGACATGATCCTCAGGACAACTGGCTTCCTGAGCTGGTAGACAGGGACAGGGAGCAGAATAGCCCCACTGCAATCCAGGAAGAAGCAGTGACCTGCTGAGCCACTTGGATACTCACAAGTCTGGGACCAAATGGGTTCCATCCTAGGGTGATGTGGAAACTGATGGAAGAGCTTGCGAAGTCGCTCTCCATCATTTATCATCAGTGCTGGCTAACTGGGGAGGTACCAGATGACAGAAAGTTGCCAGTGTGATGCCCATCCATAAGAAAGGCCAGAAGGATGATCCAGGGATCTACAGGCCTATCAGCCTGACCTTGATGCCCAGCAAAGTTGCGGAACAGATCATTCTGAGTGCCATCACACAGCACCTACAGGATGGCAGGGGGATCAGACCCAGCCAGCATGGATTTAGGAGGGGCAGGTCCTGTCT